>JAJIBD010031737.1:0-57412 GCA_021461705.1 Cryptotis parvus
ATTTCTTCCTTCCCATTTTTATGGGGTTGTTTGTTTTCTTCTGTAAAGTTCTACCAGTGCCTGATATATCCTAGAGTGTTAACCCCTATCAGATGGGTATTGGGTGAATATTCTTCCCATTCTTGTGGACTCTTTGTATTTTGGTCACTGTCTCCTTTTGGAGGTGCAGTAAAGTAACTCTACAGAAACAGAAGACTCACAAATGATTTTTTAGATTTTAAACCAAGAGCAAGGGATTTTCCGGTTGGCTTCATGCTTTACGGAATCTTGAAAGGTGACAGAACCCCCAGGAACAGCCCTCAGATCCCCCAAGGTTCCTGATTATATGGGAGACGTAGCGTTGTGTGCCAGTAGGATGTGCATGAAATTAAAGATGTCGTTTGCGACTAGAAGCATTTTAAAAGCCGCTCGTTATGACGCCATGGTAAGATGGGATTGCAGAGAAATCGATATAGCAGGACTCCAGTGAAGGTTAATTCAATATTAGATCAGGGATTAACAATTATAAAGTGGAAAACCCTTAACTTGAGATGACTTAATTTTTATGTTCCCAGGTGAAACCTCTATAAAAATATGAAACTTCTAAGAGACGGGCTTGTTCATTATTATGGTATCCACTCACCGATGTGGTCCATGTTCAGTCAATATTCATAAATTCCAGTATATGAATCCAAGAGATCATCATAGCCATAGAATACTTTTCAGAATGGAATTCATCCCATTATTCTTCAGTTACAGAGGAAGTAATATTTGCTTAGCAAGTGAGCTTCATCAATGCTTTTGGAGTGAGTTACGACTTCCTGTTCACTGACATAGAAATTGTTGAGAGGTAGTTAAAAACCATGATCGAGGTGATTAATAGGAACTGCCATAGGATTCATGATCTTTTCCTTTTTAAAAATATTTTATTATGCCAATGTGAGATATACATAATTACATAGATTGTTCATGTCCAGGTTTCTGTCATACATAGTTTTCCAGCACCAATCACTCCACCATTGCCCATTTCCCACTCATCATTGTCCCCCTACCTCCCTCTCCCATAAGCCCTCTATGGAGCGTTCTTTCATCTCTTTTACCTCTCTTTTCTCTCTTCCTTCTCTTCACACTTGGATCGCAAAACAAACATTTGAGGTTAACATGTATATCTTCAGCCTATATTCAATACTCAGTTCTAGCATTAATACTAGCATTATCACTACAATAATTGTTAGCACACTGTTCCTCTTCTCTGTCCCACCCAACCCCTGACTCCCAGGATGCTTGTGGTAGATTGACATTTTGGAAAGACCTCCTGATCCATTTTTTGTCTGACCTGATACTGATATCAAAATATATATTTATATATACACATAAGGATCACACTTCTAGATTTTTTCCATATTTTATTCCTTTTCTTTGTAATGCTCATTTCTTTTATTTTTCTCAGTTCTCCTAGAAATGAAATTTTAGAATATTTCTTATTTGTTTGTTTCTCTCTCTACCTCTCCAATATGTTATCTTCCAAAGTTATTATTGGCATGTGGTATAAGTGGAAACAGCCTAGGCTCTGTGCACATCACTTTATGCCAGCCTTTGAACTGTTTCCCGTCCCACTCAGAATATTTAAGTTGGGTTGCTGTAGAGTAGAATGTGAGCCATGCCCATGGGGGCTTCAGGGTCATTCCTAGCTCTGCTCAGAAGTGCTCCCTGGCTGTGCTCAGGACTATATATGGTGCCAGGGAATTGAACGTGGCTGGATTACAGTCGCCCTCTCCTTAAGAGAATGTTTTTTGCTCGCAAATGTTCCCAAAGGTGTCTTGAGCTTTCCGGTGCTTCTGTTTTTAAGTTCTGTAAACAATGTCACATTATTTATCTCATTATTTTCTTATTCTCTTTCACCCATAAATGTTCAAGATATGTTTTGTTCCACTGTGGGTTTCTAAACTGTTGCTTAAGTCAGTGGTAATGCATCAGCTATCCAACTTCCACCACCCCACTCTCCCAGTGAGGAATACCTTAGACTTTTATAGTTTCCTGCCTCCTAATTTACATGTGGATAAATATCCTCCTATCAGTATTAGGAATCTGCACAAGAAAAGTTTCTTGGATAGATGTGGATGTGTGTATGGAGTAGTTGTGAATCTGTATGTGTGAACTGTGGGAGCTTTTGTGGATATCTCGTATGAAACTGTAGACTGAGCAATCTATATGAAACTCCTGGGCTAAGAGGAATACTTCTGCTCAATCCATTATGTGATTCCATCGTTTTCAAACAAAAAGATATAACTCTTTTCTCCATTAGTGTCTTGGACTCTCCATTCACCATGTATATTCCCTTACCCAGTCCTTAACACCATCAACTTTTTTGCCAATCTAATAGGTGTGTAAGTGCTCTGATCACTTTTACTGGCTTGGTCAGCAAGAGTCACCAGATGAATGACTATAGATCACCCAGCTCTCCCTTATCTAATTTCCATGAGCCTACACCCTTTAGCCTCACTTTTATGACCTTTGTATGTGAATATGTCATGTGTAACATAAACATTGAAACTTCAGTGATTGGCCAACTGCTCTCTGAAATTTAGGGCTGCTCATTAGAAAGTGAATTCTTATCTGGCCTCTCCGCGTGATCCTCAGTTCTGTGAGTCTCTGGTCTTCTGTGACTTTCCAGGTACTTCAGTAGAGCCTGTCTTTAGTATTTCCATCCAATGATGCTGAAGCTTTATAGTTGTTCTCGATTCTCCCCACCAAACATTTAGCTCACTGTGTTTCCACATTTCACATGTATTAAGACTTACATACATGGGGCAGAGCTCGCTACGGGCTCTCCTCAGCCCAGCTGATCACGAGGCACCCAGGAGGGATGGTAGGTTCTAGCCCTTGGCCTGCCATCCAGCAGAGCCTTCGTAAGAAACCAGAGGACTCTTACTCCATGAGGGCCGCCATTTTCCATATCCGATTTCTCATCAGAATTCCATCCAGCAAGAGAGCTAATCACAGCCTGGCTCTCGCGTGGCCACTTGCGATCGCGCAGTTCATCAATAAATACTGAGATCAGATGACTTAGCAGCATCCTACCTTATACAGCAGAGCCTGGCAAGCTACCAGAATCATATTTGATATGCCAAATACCAGTAAATTATAGACCTCATTCCCATGACCTGATGGAATGGTTTGAGGCTCTTTACGCCTAGAAGAGTAAGAAGATGCCCTTACCTCTACCAGGATGTGACAGGGCATATGGAGATATTACTGGTTCCCGCTTGAGCAAATCAATGATGAACAGGAAGACAAGTTATAGGCAAGTGATGCATGTTTTCACATTGGATTCAGTGGATATTCACTGCTGCTTAATATAAAAGGGAGAGAACTCTACTAACTCAAGAGAAAACTCTCCAGTCTAACATCTCCCAATAGTATCAGTTATTAAGTTGAAGGCATGCTTAAAATATTACTAGGTTGTCCTAATGTTGCATACTGAGAAATAGCAACATTTAGTACCCTGTGTTTTCACATTGGTCTCAATGGGAGATTGAAGAGAGATTGTTGCTCAGACGGAATTGTGAGTAAAACATTCTGGCCATTTTCTATCTTAAATCAGGAGCATGTTTCTTTTCCTTTACCTTCATTATGAAAAGCAAAATCTAAAGGGAAAGTACAAATAGAATCAAGAATTTGGAAAGTGTAAACGAATCTCGAATAATATAGAATCTGATGCTTAGAACCATGCTGGGAAAGTTTCATGAACATAATCTGAATGATCATAAATAGTGGAAGGTAAAACGATTGAGATAGTCACTTCAGCAATTAGGCTTCCTTGTTCTCCACGCATCAGAAACTTTCTGTTTTTCTGTGCCCAAAAGGTTCTGGCAGAAATTTATATGATCATTGCAGATATTTGGGAGTCGGAAATGGTTCTTAGCAGCTGAAACGCTTTGGCTGTCATTCTGAGATTGAAATACTTCGGAATTATGGTCTGATTATTACAGATAACAGTGGCTGGATAAACATAATGCAGTTTATCCCCTCCATATAGGGAAATTCTAAGGTGCAGTTGGAATTCCTGAAGTCTTTCACAGTTCATAGCATAAGTATCCCCTGTAATCTCCACTAATTTTTCATCTCTCAATAGTTGAGTTTGCTCTCGACACCTTTTTTCCTAGTGTGCAGTGTGGTGTCTCTGAGTGCAAAACTAATAATGTCTGTGGACAGCCTGCAGTGAGCTGTTCAGCTCTTTCCTGAGAAGAGGCCTTTTCTGCGGGGTAACTTACCTTCACTGCTCAGGTAGGAAAGGCTTTCTATAAAACCTGCCTACGTTTTCACAAGAGTGAAGGATCAGTGATATGATTAGAGAGAACCAAATTGCTTTGGAGCTTAAGCATTAGTTTATGCTGCCAGATATTATTCTATAGTATTTATGTGCTGGCTCCCTTATTCCTCAAAGTGCCTCACCCTTTGCTTTCCTCTCATCTAAATCAAACAACAACATCTGTTTCTATACTTTTTGAATTGATACAATTTTCATGTGCAACATCTCATTTAATTTCAAACCACTCTGATACGCTCCATGAACACATCTAAGCAATTAAAATGTTTCAGGATTAAAGATGATGAATTCAATCACCTGAATTTTACTGACTAGATGATAAAACATCTGGCACCTGACTGGGCCTTGGAAAAATAATGAAATACACCCAAGTTTGTCTCTGCATACTCCAACAAGTTTTTTTATTTTTCTGACATTTGAAATGCTGTCATGGCCCCTAGTTTCCTGAGATTCCTATTGTGGAAAATCTAATCCAGGCAATCCATCCATTTCCTGTTTGCTTTGGTTCTCTCTCCGGTCATCAAAATATATGCGCCTTCCACTTCCTTTCCTTAATTTTTTCTCTGCTTATAGCTTATTGCAGTGAGCCTCCCAGGGCTATTTGCATCTTAGATGAGAAATCCCAGCTACAGAATCTTACCCCAAAGAAATAAAACTAGGTATGTGGTAGAATGCCACATTGAATGACAGTTATAATTTAGAATGGGCCTTAGCTTACCACAGAAAGGTGAGTGTCAGCTCCCATATGGAATGCACTGCATTGAGAAAAATACTTGAGTAATCATGAGCAAATACTTTAGCTAATACTGATCTCAGTATAACATACATTCACACATGTGACTGTTATTTATTATCTTTTGCTTTCAAAATAAATTCCCAAAATACCCTCGGATCCTTAGTATAGTAGTTACCAGGGCCAGGGTCAAACAAGTATTTAAAAGTGCTTTGATGATGGTAATGGCAATATGAAATGTAATGTTTTACCATTAGTGAAAATTAAATTTTCACCTCATTTGAAGGTTGGTAAAAATGCATTAATGATTGAGAATCTCCTCTCAGAATAAAGAAGTGTAGTTTTCTGATGACTTACTCTTGTCCAAAGCTCAGCCACATAGCGCCCCTGCCCACCATTCAGTGGGGAATGGTCACAGAGGATGAGATAAACAAACACAGACTGTCTAAGCTGTAGGTTGCATGGGCAACTGTAAGTCACAGATACTGGCCATTCACTCAGTGCAGTATCATCCTCTCACCTTGGTTCCCAGCTCATGAGATACTATTTACATTGGCAGTGACGTTAAGAACAATGAGTGAACACATCAAAGCCTTCCCGTGAGGCCAGTGAAGACCAGTGGCAATCGTCATATTTCATGTTCATTTATTGGTGCCCCTAAAGTTTGACATTTGTGAGTTTCCATTTCTGTTTCTGCTCTAGGTTGCCTCTATATCTAGCAGACTTTAAATTGATTTTCTTCCTCTTCTCTCCTGGGCCAGTTTCGTTGCCTTATGTTGTAAGTCATCCTTATGTTTCTCTCCCCATTGATTTCAGTTTTCTTGAGGAACTACTTTCTCCTTCATCCTGAGAAGAGATTATAATCATTATAATGCATTTTTACCAACTTCAGTAAGGGGAGAAATTTTAATTTTTCGTTAATGGTAAAGATTGAATTTCACTAATAGTTTTGTATTGTGACACCTCTCCTCTCTACCCTCTCCCCTCTCCCCCCCATTGGTTGTACCACCACTTAGAAGTATCATTTGCATTTTTCTGATCACATGCTCAGTTCTAGGATAGCATTAGAACTAGTACATTTATTCCATGTTCCTCGATCTAAACCAACCCTGTGACTCCCACCCGCTTGTCGTAATTTCCACTTTGCAAGATCCCCTAGGATTTTACTATGCAAATAATGCATGTCATTCCAAGGTATCTCCCAGTCGTTCGGACTAATTTCACTCAACATGATTCTTTCCATATCCATCCATTACACCTTTCATAACTTCATGAGTCTGACAGCTGCATGGTATTCCATCCCTTAACAGTTTCTTTACCAGTCATCTTCTCGGGCATATTTGTTTCCGTTTTGCATAGTGAGCAGTGCTGCATAAAATAAAACCGCGGACTCTGTATTCGATTTCCTTACCTTGTCAGGATATAGGCCAGGAGCGGTACTGGTGGTGCAGGGGAGCTCAAACCTAGTCTTGAGAAATGCCATAGTGATTTCCAAAAAGCTGTACAATCAATATTCCTCCCCACATTTATAAGATCCCCTCACATGCCACATACTTTGCACAGGAAATGAACTTAATGCACTCTATACATAGAGATATAGATAGATATAGGTGTATATATATAAATATATAATTCATACAAATATAAGGATTTTACTGCATGACCAAAGATTGTAACACAGTTTATTTTCCTTCATATTTTCTTCAATGTACTTCTCTTCTCATAATTGGCCAGCAGAAGTCACACATATTCGTTAAACACATGAAATTTACTTTGGTCAAATTAAGTTATTTTCCAAAGGATATTTAAATGTTTTACTTTCTGGCATTTTTTGTAGATACATGTCACACTTTTCTGTTGTTCTCTCTCTCTGTCTCTCTCCTCTCTCTCTCTAGTTTTTGTTCAGACTCCAGACGACGTCTTGGGAGACGGCTCATAGGTTTGAAAGATAAATGACCACATAAATCACTCATTTTCTGTGGGAGGCACTATTCTATCAGGCTTTATTTTGTACTGGGCTCAGCTTACTGCTGCTGACTCTAGAGGAGCCTGTCATCTGGCAGATTGCTAGATGAGTTAGAATGTTAGCTTTGCCACTTATATGCTAGACCAGAGAAATGCTTCTTGCTCTGAGACTTTGGAGTTATTCTCACTTCCTCTGGCCTTTTTATATTTTACCTGCAAAGCTGAGGGGCTAACATAAGTCCTGTGGTGCTCTTATAAGAAAGAGGTTAAATGCATCCATGTCTTAACTCTGTGCTTACATCTGTAGGTTCTCACTGGGCCATTCTCTTCATCATGACCATAGTGAAAGGAGAAAAGAATTCTTTAAATCCACAATTAATTTAGGAGTAACTTCATGAATCTGGTGAAATGGTTTTGTTTTTCTAACTCAAACTGCCACTGGACTCTGTGCTGTAAAAGATTGGTTGGTCTTGGGGACAGTTTTGTCTGTCAGGATCTCATTTTCATAGTGTTTATAGGAGGGCAATTAGCCAGGAAGCCAGATGGGGGCAGATTCCAGGCATGGGCACCACAGGAAAAGTACATAAAATTATTACCACAAACCGCCTTCAAAGAATTTCTCTGATTGTCTAAAAATATACAAATAGAATGTACTTTAATGATTTCATCTTTTGAGGATTCTTCCCATTTCTGTTAGTGTTTAAGAAACCACCAACAATGAGGTGAAAACTGTTGCCAAAACTCTCTAGAATGTGTGTATTTCACTTCCTCAAATGTGCTGGAAAATTACATCTAAGATTTCTGAGAATTGGCCCATCAATCTCCTGCCCGATAGTTCGGCCACACATATCACAAAATCCACTGCTTTTCCTATCTTTGATCAATATACACCGATTTTTAAAATAGAACAGGTTATGTAAATATTCTGGAAAACTAGAATGCATCCTAGGTTCACACACCCATTTTCAGCCCCAGGCACTGGGATAAAAGCTGATACTCAAGTGATTTCTGCCCTGCTTTTTTTGGATGCTATTACTTTGCAGTTATCTATTACCTGTAAGATCAATTGTTTCTCACGTGCTATTGAAATAGATCATCTCGTGATAGAGGTAGCGCCTGACACAATGATACACTAGAGATATTTGGTCTAGTTGTACATATCCTGACACTTTGTCCTCTCAAAAATACTAACTTCATTAAATATCTTTGTGCTCGGAGTTCAGTGAAATCTATGGGAGATTTAATGGGACTTTTGATGAACTGGGAGAGCTGGATCGTGTGTGTTAAAGCTACTCTCCCACTGACCCAGAAGAGTTTTCAGAACAACAGATGAAACTAGATGCTTAAACAACCATTCCTTTAAAAATTCATTTCACTGCTGTTCCTTTTATTAAACTGCTTCCCAAGACACATACAAATTGCTCCTCCATGCAATTTCTACTCTAAAGAAAATAGCTAATCTAGCAGGCAGAGTAGATGAATGATAATTTTGAAGTTCTTTTCAGTAATGAATGTCACCAACATTCAAAAACCAGCTAAAGAGGGATGAAAAAATATATAGTTTCTTGAAAAATGAAAGTGTGGGGAGTACACAAAGATTTTCTAGCTCTTATCTAAAAATATTGAAGAAATGAAGAAATTTATTAGTTTTTCTCCTTATCCACATGCAAAATCTTTTATGAAATAGTGAAAAATTAGAAGTAGGAGAGCGGGACACAAGTTAATACTGCTAGCAGGATCAAGTCACTCTCCTTAAATGTCAGCTTCCTTCATAAAACTTACATGACACCAAACATTTATTATCTGTAGGAAAACAGTCAACTTTGACTTTAGAATCCTTCCTGGCATCAGTAGGATTAAAAACATGGGATTATTATATGTAAATGATTTGGATTTTGTAGGCTGCCTTTCCTGACTTTTTGGGCCATAGTTTAGCATTTCAATAAGGAAGAAATATTTCACATCAACTTTGCTCTTATTCCTACCACTGAAAATAGCTAAAGAAGATTGTGTATTTAAAATTGACTGTAGGGCTGGAGTGATAGCACAGCAGGTAGGGCATTTGCCCCTTGCATGCAGGCGTACCCGGTTTGATCCCAGGCTTCCCATATGGTCCCCCCAACCACCACCAGGAGTAATTCCTGAGTGCAGAGCCAGGAGTAACCCCTGAGTATTGCTGGTGTGACTCCAAAAAGCAAAAAAAAAAAAATTGGCCGGAGTAATTTGTTATTTCCTGACTTTGTAGTATATTTTGGTATTGGGATCCAAAATAGAAACAAATAAACTGGACAGACAGGAAATACAGGTGATCCTAATATGTTGCCTATGTAATATAGTTATCAATACTGCAAAACTGTATAATATAGTTTATTATCTCAAAACTAATTTTGATGGAAATAATTTATTTAATAACGTGGATCAGATTTAATCTATTTATTATCATATATCACTTTATCCTATACATTTTAATTGGAACTTTAAAATACTTCTGTAATCACTCTTCTTTATTTTTATGTTTGCTCACATAGACTTACAATTGTCTGAGAGTCACATGTTGATGTTTCATCATTTTGCCTACAAAACTTTTAGTTTCATTCAAATAGTTTAAAAATTTTTAAATGTAAACATAATTATTACAAAGTGAATGTGTGTTTTTAAAGGAAGCAATTTATTTTTAAATTTTTATAAATTTAAAATAAATTATAATGCCGTGATTTACAAATTTGTTTCTAATATAGTTATTTCTGGCGCACAATGTTCCAACATCAGTCACACCTCAAATGTCAACTTTCCTGTACCAGTGTCCTGTTTCCCTCCCACCCTCAAAATTGCCCCCTTAGGCAGACACATAACAAATTTACTTCCTATTTTTGAGCCAACAAAATGCCAAATTAAATGATCAGAAAATAAATGAACAAAGGTAAATTTGTGATGATTGCCGCATCTCACAATAGTGTGTTTTGAGGATTTACTGAGCTGGTTGGGCCTGGTTGAACTCTTCTGTTATTGTTCCCATTCATTGAGCTTGTTGGACTTCTACACATCTTACCATCAAATTTGCTGTGATCCTCCTGGGCAGTCAGCACTGTGAATTTGGAGGCGTTGTCTTATGCTTAGGAAACTTAGGGTCTGGGTCCATTTGTAGGGCAGAGGAGGTCAGATGAGGAGGCTGCCAGGCATAGCTAGAGGAAGGGGAAGCTTTCAGTCCGTATTCTAAAAAAGGTCTCAGAGTTTTCAGCCTGGGATTTACCTACCTGGAACAGTTTGAAATCTTAGTGAGGTTTGAAAAGGAAACAATTTTAAGTACTTTCTCAGCAGTGACCCATCTTTAGGTATAATTAAGAGCTTAAGTTGACAACTAGTTGAGTTCACATAATTGTAAATATAGATTATGTTTCATCAGGGGCAGACAGATTCTGCTGTAAATCTCTACATCTTATTTTCTCCAAAAGGTAAAATCTTCTTGTTTTCAGAAATTTATGTTTTAGAGCAGCTCCCAGTAACAGAATGGCCTATCTGTCCCCTCTTCTGTTCAGGATAACATCCTCTGACATATCTAAACAACTGAGGACTAGAGAGAGGAAGAGGGGCCATTTGAAACAGCCTGGCAACAATTCAGGATATATCCAAGAGTTTCCCTTCTTAAAGAGAAGTATATTCCTATTTATCCTTCCATATTATTTATCATAATTATCAAGTACCCCAGGAATAGCTTATGCTGTTTTATTTTTTAATCTGAAAAGTAATGCTAGTAAGTAAATCCAAGAAGTTTTAGCTCTAACTTGTTATCTTAACAAAAAGACTACACATTTTCCACATACACTGCCAGGCATATAAATCACTTAATTTCCCTATATTACATTAACAGCATATGGAATTAAGTATTGAGCTCTTTGGCTATTAAGAAAAAAATTATTCTTCAAGAGAAAAGGAGAGTTGAGTGATTTCAAGAGGTCTGAAAGTCTCCTGCTACTGAGGAATGAAAAACCTACCTATTAACAATAGCATGAAGATAGTGAGTGATTTAACACATTTTCATTTATGCTTCTCTAATCTTCATGCAAAATGTCAGCTAACTGGTTTACCATACAGCCTATGGTAAGCAATGACAAGTGGACAAAATTAATGATGTGGCAAGACCTTTAATATTTAATTAGGAAAAACAGATCTGGAGATCTGACTCTTATTGGAACTATGCTTAATGCACAGGACTATGCTTAATGCTCAGTCCTTCACAGTGCACATTTCTGGTTCTGCACATGAAGTTCTGCACACCCAATCATGGGGCTTGGTTTTCACCAGGAATTGCTCCATCGTATATCATTCCAACCTGGAGATACAATTAGTCTCTGAAGTCTGAGATTCAACAGATTGTATCAGTGTGTTAGGAAACACATATTTTCTTTTTGGCCATACTCAGTGGTACTCAGGGACTCTTTCTGGCTCTTCACTCAGAATTGCTCCTGGTGGGGCTCAGGGCACCATATGGTGTTCTGAGGATTGATCATGGATTAACCGTGCACAAGCAAGCACCTTGCCCACTGTACTATCTCTCTGGCCCTGATTGTTATCTTTTATCTTGTTTCTACAATGCTGCACTTTATGTAAGCTGGCAGTTACGTATTTTATTTTGCAGAAAATGTCTCTAATATATTATGAGGAATATTATTATTATGTGGGAACTTTCTCCCATATTCAACAGGCTGTCTTATTATACTGATATTTTCTATCATTATATCCAAGATATGTAAATATATTGCAAGACTCTGTAACAAAAGCAAAATAAACCTATCAAAAATGGGTGAAACAATAGTTGGAAATGGTAACACTAGACTAGAACTGAGTATGAAAGTTGGTAAAGGTATATGCATGATAACACTCACGTGTATGTGCTTCAAACCATAATGTAGAGAGAGAGAGAAAAAAAGAGGGAGAGAAAGAGAGAGGTGTCTTCCAGAGAGGCAGGCAGGGTGATGGTGAGAGAAACTGAGGACATTGGTGGTGGGAAATGTGCACTGCTGGAGGAATGGGTGCTGGAGCACTGTGTGACTGAAACCCCGATCATGAACAGCTTTGTAATTGCCTATCTATCTCATGATGATATAAGAAAATTTTAAAATATGGGTGAAAAACTGAATCAATATTTCTCTAAAGAAAACATAGAAATGATCAATGTGCATATGAAAAAAATTCTGATTAGCAGTGATTATCAGGGAAATGACAATGAGATTAGAATGGCTCATATCAAAAAGGCTAGAAACAGGTGTTGGTGGAACAGTGGGGGGAAAGGAAGCCCCCATTCAGTTTTAGTAGAAATATAAAGTGACTCAGCTTCTCTGAAAAATTTTGTATATTTTTCAAAAAATTGAAAATATAACTACCATATATAAACTAACGATTTCACTCCTGTCTGTCTATTCAAGGAACATAAAACACTCATTGGTAATTATTCTTAAGCATCTATGTTCACTGTGACAATATTTACGGTAGCCAAGATCTGGAAAAAATCCAGATGCCAACAACATTTGAGTGGACCAAAAAACATGTGGTTTATATCTGTAATGGAATCCACTTAGCTAACAGGAAAAGATGAGGTCTTTGCTTTCTGTCTAACATGGCTAAAACTGGAGGGATCATTTTAAGCACAATGAATCAGATGGAGAAAAGACAAATACTGTATGATCTCACTCCTAGGTGGTATAAAAAAAAGCAAGTCAAGGGGGTAGACAAGTCCAATAAAAACAAACTAGTAGACTCTGGCTATGGAATTGAAGTAATCAAGGTGAAATAACGGAAGGGGTTGGAAAAAATGGAAAGGAATGGAATAAAAGGGAATGAAGTGAATGGAAGGGAATGGAAAACATGGAAGGTGCCATGTATTGCCATGCAGGGATATCAGAACAATGGCAGGGACAACTGTGGTGGTATTTTACCTTTAAACATATAGAAAAAAAACCCTTGCATGCCAATGTTGCAACAATAAAAATACATATGGGTTCATTTTTTACATGAAACTGCCTAGTTTTCCCAGCCCCACTTAAAGTCTATTAAAGCCTATTAAATAGGCTTTCCTTGTTCCACTTCATATTTTATCTTTTGTCAAAGATTAAATGGTCATATATTTGAGGGTATGTGTCAGGATACTCAACTCTATTTCATAGGTTCTCAGGTCTGTCTTTATTCAAATACCATGCTGTTTAAATTACTATTCCTGTGTAGTACAGTTTGAAGTTGGAGAAGGCGATGCCTCCCCGTCTTCTTTAGCCAAGGATTACTTTTAGCTGTTTGTGGAGGTTTATTATTCCATATGAATTTCAGGAGAGATCTACCTGACATGCTCAGCTGATCATGAGACACCCAGGAGGGAAGGTGGGTTCCTAGCCCTTGCCCGCCATCCCAATAGAGCCTCGCAAGAAGCCAGAGGAACCCCCACACCATGAGGACCGCCATTTTCAATATCTGGACTCCACAGCTCGTCAGAGCTCCACCCAAGAGAAAAGAATATCACAAGCCCTGCTCGTCAGAGTCCCACCCTACAGTGAAGACTATTTCAAGCCCAGGTATGCCTGATCCAGATACTCAGACACACGAGGCAGAGCTGCTACTGGCTCTCCCTGTGCTTAGCTAATCATGAAGTGCCCAAGAGGGAGGGCAAATTCTAGCCCTGGCCCACCATCCTAATAAGCCTCACAAGAAGCCAGAGGAACCCTGACACCATGAGGGCTGCCATTTTCAACATCCGGATTCCACAGCTCGTCAGAGCTCCACCCAAGAGAAAAGCTGATCTCTCCCATTTGTGGTTCACCAGTAAATGCATGAGATGAGACCCTCCTATTGAGAATATAACACCAGCACAGCAGAGCCTGGCAAGCTACCCATGTCGTATTTGATATGCCAAAAACAGTAATAGTATAGACCTCATTCCCATGACCTGGAAGGAATGGTCTGAGGCTCTTCATGTTCCTGAACCGAGTGGATGTCCTTAGGCTACACTAGCATGTTACAGTACATGTTACTGCTGCCTGTTTGAGAAAATTGATGAACAACGGGAAGACAAGTGATACAAGTGATGAATTTCAGGAGTGTTTGATCAATTTCTTTGAAAAATGTCATGGGTTTCCTTAAAGAGACCATATTGAATTGTATAATGCTTTGGGGTGTATAGCTATTTTTACAATGTTTATCCTCCCAGTCCATGAGCAGGAGATTTGTCTCCATTTCCTCATATTCTCCTTTGATTCTTGAAGTATCATTTTGTAGTTTTCTTTTATACAAGTCCTTTAAGTCCTTAATTGAGCTGATTCTGAGGTACTTAATTTTCTGAGGCTTAATTGTGAATGGAATTTTTTAAATATAATGTTCTTCTATTTTTTTATTTGATTATAGGAAAGTATAGGTTTCGTAGCCTGCCATTCTACCTTACAAATCTGCTGTTTCTAGGAGCTTTTTGCTAGAGACTTTAGGGTTCCCTAAGTATAGTATCATATCATCCGCAAATAATGAAAGTTTGACTTCTTCTTCTTTTTTTCTGCATGCTCATACTGTCTTTCTCTTCCCTAATTACTTTGGCGAGACACAGATACACCTGGCAGAGCAACCACCCATTGCACGTGGCCGCTATGTGGCTGCACAATTTACCTCCATATTTCTGTAAATATTCTACCCACCCCTCTGAGAGAGCCCCACAAAGTAATGAGAGTATAGCGCCCGCACCGCAGAGCCTGGCAAGCTGTCCGATGCATGCCTCAATATGCCAAAACCAGTAACAAAAATGTTTATTTTCCTGACCCCAAGAAGAGCCCTTAATACGGCAGCAGTAAGAAAGGCGAACAAGCAGTGCCTGATAAAATTTCACCGCCATCCTAGGCTGCCAAAACGAAGAAGGACTAAAATGACTGTCTGTACTTTCAATGCATGTACGCTGGCATCTGAAGCGTATATTGAGGGATCTGATGGTGCAAGCGCAAAAGATCAAGTACGACATCATTGGTCTGACTGAGACGAGGAGGAATCAATCGCATCATGCTGTATTTGACACCAGAGAAGAATTGTTCCTTGGAACATACGACGAAAAGAGGCGTCGGTGGCGTTGGTGTCCTTGTCAACACGAACATGGCTGTCAACATTGATTCATTTGAATGCCTAACAAACCGAATAGGACAATTACACTTGAAGAGATGTGGCCCATTGCCAGCAATTTCTATCTTCATTGTCTTCGCACCAACATCCACATACAAAGGAGATGAAATTGAGAAATTCTACATGGAACTGGAAGAGTTCTATAAAAAAGATCACACCTTCTACAAGATCATAGTTGGTGATTTTAATGCCAAGATAGGACCGAGAAGATCGGCTGAAGAACTCCACATCAGGACCCATGGCCTAGAATGGAACGAAAAGGGTGAGAGACTATCTGAGTTCATCATGTCCACCAAGACATTCATGGGAACTCACAGTTCCAGAAGGCTGAAGCGAAACATTGGACATGGGAATCTCCCTGGTGGACAGTTCCACAATGAAATTGACCACATCATCTTCAATCGATGGTTTTGTCTGACCGATGTTGCTGTCGTCCCCAAATTCCAAACAGGATTGGACCACCATCTCCTTCGTGCAAAATTCTACTTCCCACAATGGGGAGAAAAGGCTGCAAAGTTTAAGAAGAGAACTACCAGAATGACCACCAACTGGGAACTCTTAGGCACCATTGCAGCAACGTGGGAAGATATCACCATTGACGACATCGATGAAGAATACAAACGACTGGTTCAGTACCTCCATCATTGTGTGAAGAATGCAAAGAGAGAGAAAGACACAAAAGGACGCCTGTCTTCAGAAACTCTCGAGCTCATTCGCCAACGTGGCAAGGCACGAGTCTCAGGCGGCCAAATGCTAACACCCAAGCTTGCTAAATGATGCAGAAAAGCCATAAAAGAAGACCTCAAAGACAGAAGAGCAGAAATACTGGAAGTTGCAGCAGAAGCCGGAAAAAGCATTTGCACCGCCCACCTGTCCTTAGCCAACTATAAGACCAAGATGACTGCCCTCTGACACCCTGATGGATCTATCACATGTTCCAGAAAGGCAATGGAGAAGATTATCCAGGACTTCTACTCAAATCTCTTTGATAGCCAAATCCACCTGCCCACATACCAAATTCCACAGGATGGATATGTCATTCCCAACATTCTCCCTTCTGAAATCCAACATGCCATCTCATCAGTAAAGAAGGGAGCAGCACCAGGCCCAGAAAAAGTCAGACCCGAACACCTGAAGAATCTGCCGTCGGTACTCATCAATACACTAGCTCAGCTCTTCACATGCTACCTGTCCGAATGCAAGGTACCCTCCCAATGGAAAACCAGCAGGACAGTTCTACTGTTCAAGAAGGGAGACATTCACGACATCGGCAACTATCGCCCCATCTGCCTGTTGTCCGTCATCTACAAGCTGTTTACGCGAGTCATCCTGAACAGGATTGGCAGAACACTAGATGAAGGACAACCATGCGAGCAAGCTGGCTTCCGGAAAGGATTCAGCACAATCAACCATATCCACACAGAAACCAAGCTCATTGAGGTTTGTAGGGAGTACAAGATGCCGCTCTGTCTCACGTTCATTGATTTACAGAAAGCCTTTGATTCTGTGGAGACTGAAGCAGTCATCAAAGCCCTAGCCAAACAGGGTGTTTAAACCCAATACATCAAGATCCTTTGTGAGCTGAATTACGGATTCACCACCAGGATCTCACCATTCTACAAAGAAGTGATCATTGATGTCAAAAGAGGGGTTTGACAGGGTGATACCATTTCACCAAAACTCTTCAGCGCAACCCTTGAGAACATCATGTGACAATTAGAATGGGAAGGACTGGGAGTGAAGATAGATGGTCGGCAACTACACCACCTCCGCTTCGCTGATGACATCGTTCTAATAACACCAAACATTAGCCAAGTGGCACAAATGCTGGCTGACTTTGACCGAAAATGTGGAAAGATAGGTCTACAGCTGAATCTGAAGAAAACTATGTTCATGAGAAATGAACTAGTTCATGAGGCCCCATTCACTGTCAATGGAACAAACATCTCTGAATGCAGCAGTTATGTGTACCTAGGTCGAGAAGTCAACATGATGAATGCCCTAAAACCCAAGCTGCGCAGGAGGAAGAGAGCGGCATGGAATGCCTTCAAAGGCATCGAAGAAATAGCTAAAAGGACAAAGAACCTCTGGCTCCGGGCACATCTCTTCGACTCCACTGTTCTCCCTGCATTAACATACGCCTCAGAGACCTGGGCCCTATGAAAGCAGGATGAGAATGCTATTTGGGTCTCCCAGAGAGGAATCGAAAGAGCTATGCTTGGCATATCACGCCTCACTCAAGTGAGAGAAGGAATCCGGATTCTGACCTCCGTGGCTATTCCAGAATCAGGGATGCTGTCTCGTTTGCCAAGGCATCGAAAATCAGGTGGGCTGGACATGTAATGCGACTTGGAGACAACCGCTGGACTAGAGCCGTTACCGACTGGATCCCACGGGATGGCAAAAGATCACGTAGCTGTACACCTACAAGATGGTCAGACTTCCTTGTCAAGACCCTGAAGGAATGGTTTGAGGCTCTTCATATTCCTGAATCAACCAGATGCCATTGGGCTACATTGGCACATGATAGGGTCCAATGGAAATGTTACTGGCGCCCGCTCGAGCAAATCGATGAATAACGGGATTCAAGTGATCAAGTGATCAAGTGATCAATTAGTTTGTCAAGAACTTCCAGTATTGAATAGAAGTGGCAAGAGTTGGCAACCTTGTCTTTTCCCTGATCTTATGGATACAGCTTTTACTTTTTCTCCATTGAGAAAGAAACTTGCTGTGGGGAGATGGTTTTGACTATAGTGAGGAATGTTCCTTCAACTCCCATTTTGTGGAGCGTGAACAGGTGCTGGATCTTATCAAATGCTTTCTCTGTGTCTATTTGTCGGGAGCTCCTCTGGGGTCCCCGACAGTGCCAGGAAGCGAAGTTCCCTTCTACCTCCGAAGCCGGCGAGGAATGGATGAAAACTCAGGAACCGATGCAGTTTTAAAAGGCTTTACTTATCACAGGTTCAGGCATACAAATCAGCAAAAGGAAAAGCCCAGTGCTTAGGATTCCAGGCTAGAACCCCAGCCACGTGTAGGCCAAGATGGCGGCCACCACGTGTAAAGGCCCTGTAAAAGGAGAAGACAAGAATCCCAAGAAGGGTGAGCGCTCACAAAGAGAGAGAGCCCACAAAGAAGCGCTTGAGAGAGGAAACAGGCTAGTTTATACCCCCTGCAACTCAGACCTTCCTCCCACTGTTATGGAAAGCAGGGAGGATCAAATGCCCTTAGGTAATCCCTCCCTGCACCTCACCTAGGTCCTTTAAACCATTAGTATGCTAATGTTTTGAGCCAAGATCTGCCTGGAAATGCCTTTTAGGGTAGAGAAGGGGGTTTCTGAGATGGCATGTCTCTGTACCAAAGACTAATACTAATGCCAGTTAAATATTTCTCCAAGCCTTCACAAGTCTCTTCTACTTCATTGTAGTTTTATATTTTAGTTGCCTTTGAGTATATCAGGGAGCCATGCTTGTTTGCTTGGAAGCAAACAGCATTTCTCTCTGGTCTAATTACTTAGGGGTCCTATGTGGCCAGGCTAATATGCTGGTGAGATCTAGCTAGTCCCACGATGATTGTGGTAGCTTGGGAGAATATTTATACCAGCTAGTACAGCATACATGGTCAGATAAACTGCCACATTTAGACTACCCCCTTATCTACAAAGTGATTTGCAGGCGGCAATTCAGAGCAGATGCAGAGGCCCTTAGAGGAGTCCTGCAACATCTATTGATATGGGGTTTTTTTTTTTTGCTTTTTTTGGGTCACACCCAGCAATGCTTAGAGGTTTCTCCTGGCTCTGTACTCAGGAATTACTCCTGGCGGTTCTCGGGGACCATATGGGATGCCGGGGATCAAACCCGGGCTGGCATGGGCTGACCGCATGCAAGGCAAACACCTTACCCGCTGGGCTATTGCTCAGGACCCTCTGTTTCTATTGATATGATCAGACGGTTTTTACTTTTTCTTTTATTTATATGATGTATCATGTTGATTAACTTGTAGATGTTAAACTATTCTTACATCCTCAGGATAAATCCTACATGGTCATGGTGTATGGTATTTTTTTATAATCTGTCTGGACCTGGGCTTTTGTTTTTGCGAAGATTTTTGATTACCATTTCAATTTCCTTGATAGTGATGGACTTGTTCAGGTATTCCAAGTTGTCTTGGTTCAGCCATGGGAGATTATAGGATTACAGGAATTTCTCCATGTCCTCTAGGTTCTCTTCTTTTTGTGGCATATAGACTCTAAGTAATCTTTGATTGCCTGATGTTCCTTTGAATTTCTGTGGTTTCTGTTTTCATGTCCCCATTTCATCTCTGATTCAGTTTATTAGAGTTCTCTCTTTGTGAATCTTGCTAGTGATTTTACTCTTTTTTTTTCAGAGAGTCAGCTCTTGGTTTTATTAATCTTTTGGATTATTTTTTTAAGATTCCAGCATTGATTTCTGGTCTAAGTTTTATTATTTCCTTCTTCTGCCTCAGTTGGGCTCCTTTTGTTTGTCATTTTCTAAGATTGAGTTATGAAGTCAAATTATTTATATGGGCCCTTTCTTCCTGAAGAATGCTTTGCAGAGCTATAAACTTTCCTCTTAACACTGCTTTAACTGTGTCCCACAAGTTCTGGTAGCTCGTGTCCTCATTCTTGTTTGTTTCCAGGAATTTTTTTTTATTTCTTCTTTGATTTCCTCTATGATTCATTGATTGTTCAGAAGTGAGATGTTTTATTTCCAGGTGTTTGCTTTGAGTCTCCGTTTCTGTGTGTGATTAACTTCTATTTTCAGTGCATCATGGACTAAAAAGGATAGTTGATACAATTTCTATCTTCTTGATTTTAGTGAGGTATGTTTCAGTCTCTGCCGGTTTTCATGATTCTGAGAAATGTACTTGCCCTTCTGGTCCTGGCCCTTATCAGGGAATCTGGGTCTCAGCTGGGGCTTTCTCCTCACTGTTACTCATGATGTCCATGTGTCTTATTGAAATTTGTTTTTAAGTATGTATAATTATAATTATTTTCACTCCTGTAATCCAGCTCAACTATTTTTGCAAACTTTTATTTCTACTTAAATTTCTGTTTCTATCTATCTTAGACTCAGAGAGGTACTTAAAAGTCATCTAAAATCAGTGCTTTGCTCCATTTTTTGTATCTCCCATAGTTTCTTATTTCTCCAGTTGTTATATCTGCAGTGTTTACATATCAACTTTTCTTTATTCTTTATTGTTAATGGTAGCCTTCAATATCATGATGTTGAATTCCTTTTCATTTAATACTGTTGTTAGCATTCTTTCTAATATTAATCTAACAGTCTTGTGTGCACTAAAAAGAAATCAAACATGTGTTTCTGGCCATGGTATCATTATATTGTTGCCTTATGAGATGACAGAGATGTGGAGGGAACCAGTTGGGCTTGGAAATAAGACACAGCTGACTGCAGAGTTGAGGGGAAGATTCAGGTCTCATTCTTCTACTGGAGGACCTAGTGTAGGGTCATTTTATTTCCCAATTTGGTCATGAGAAAAGTCACTTGTCACTTGTCTTCCTGTTGTTCATCGATTTGCTCAGGCAGGCGCCAGTAGTATCTCCATTTATTGGGAATGAGGTCCATTATTACTTTTTTTGGCATACCGAATACACCACGGGTAGCTTGCCAGGCTCTGCCATGGCTCTGGGTTCATCCCAGGCACATTGATAGGTATTTTAAGTACAGTGTTATTTATAATAATCAATTGTCTTTTTATCCTCTGATCACAGTTTATTTGGCGTTATGTCCTAATTTACTTACACAATCTCACGACAGAAAAACCTCATTTTCTTTGAGAAAAGCTGAACATTGAAAATGTGAAGGGGTAGAGAAAAAAGGTTGAAATTAAAATAAGTAATTAAGATTTTCTTGGTAACAGTGTGGACCATTGAATATGATATGAAAATAAACTTTTGCAAATAATAGTGATGTCTTTTGTCAGACACCATTTTTGTGTACCTGTTTGCAGTTAGGTTGACCAGATGCAAATAGAACAACATGGTGTGTGGTATGCTAATATTTAAAAAGCGATTCTTTTCTTAAGTACAAGTGAAATACAATGAACATTTCCCCCCCACCCCTAGCATTACTGAGTATTGATGAAGCTTGGCTAGCACTTTCTCTATTCACTATATAGTTTGGAACCTGATTAGGTCGAAAGAGTAGAAAGAATGGTAGATTCTTTCTTACTAGCCTTTAGATGGTATTTTGTTTTCTATTTTCTGTAGGAAATACAGTACAATTGGAAAAGAAATAGCACTTCAGGATGCCTGTTACTGCAAAGCTTAAGTACTCCCAAGAGCAACACATTAGTTTATTGAAGAAGAGGAAAGTTATTAAAAAAACCTCTACAGCTCTGTAAATAACTCATTTACCTACTTTGCTTAAATGCTAGTTTAGAATTAATTCTTGACTAGAGAGCTGCTTATTTTGCAATTAGCAGACAAGTAGCATTTTCTGATAATTGTGTTTATATATTTATAAATTAACTCAATGTCAGTAAACTACTTTAATGTGGTGCCAGTGTTTGGTACCCCTGGTAAGTATCTATTCTTCCACCTGATGTGATTGACAAGGCGTTAAAGACCCCAGACACTTTATAAATAGTGTGTAGCCTCTTAAAAGCCCCCAGTTGTGTTATAATATAGACATAATTCCATAGATTAGGTTCAGGAGCAGCTCTCTCCACAACAGCCCACATATAAGTAATAATAGCTTCCATTTACAGAGTGATTTTTAATTGGTCATCATACTAAGTTCTTACATGTATTAATAATACCAAGTAATTCTCACAAGAACTGTAAATTAATCATTATTTTACCAGTTTTGAACATGATCAGGAGACTTAGTTTATTTATTAATTAACTGGTGATTTGTTTTGGTTTGGGAGTCACACCTGATGGTGTTCAGGGCTTCCTCCTGACTCTGTGCTCAGGGATCATTCTTTGTAGGCTCGAGGGTGCCATCTCGGGTGCCCAGGATCAAATACAGGTTTGCCATGTGCAACGCAAGTGTCCCTGTCCACTGTGTTGTCTCTCCAGCTTTAGACTAACTGGTTGCATGTAATGTGGTGATAAGGGAACTGCAATTCAAGCAAATAAATACATAAAAATAAAACAGATATTTACAAACAATGCAAATGCTCATTTAATTTTTTTGGGATTTTTAGATTACCCCCTGCTGTGCTCAGAACTCTCCTGGCTCTGTGCTCAGGGACTCAACAGCACTTGTGGGGCCACATGGGGTGCTTTGATGGAACCTGGACCCAGTACATGCAGGGCAAGAACCTTCAGCCCAGAATTCTGGTGGTTACAGTTGGAGGCATGAAAACATCACACATTAGTAAAGCTCTTTCTTCTGTTTTAGCCTTTCTTACCTTTCCCTGACTGTACTCTTGAGACCAGAGAAATGGTGCAGCACATTAGTGCCTTCCTTTCATGCAAGCCACCTGGGCTCGATCCCTGGCACCCCATATGGTCTTCAGAGTCTTTCCAGGAGTGATCCCTGAATACAGAGCCAGGGGTAAACCCTAAAAAAAAGATAAACCAAAATGAAGGGAAGCATAGAAGAGGCCACTTTGAAATTTGCCATGAGCTTTCCCATATTTTAATTTCTATAATGCAGTTTATTGCCAAATAATATGCTATTGCTTTGAGTAAAACATTTAAGCATGTTATGAATTAACACAAATACTTTTTATGTCCTTAGATATTTTGCCCCATTGTTTTCATGACTTTTATATATGAGTCCTTTACATATTTTAATTTATATTTTATTATTCATTGCAATATGGCACAAATAATTTATTTCTCTTGTCTTTGTTAGGTGTTCTTATTAACTAAATTTATTGGGCATGGTTGGCAACATTTGTGTACTAGTTTTCTTTGTACATACCCCCAAAACTTCTTGGGAGTGGAGTGACTAGTGGTAGGAAGGGGCATATGTCTTTAAATGTATGGTCTCGTTCCCAGTCACATTCTAGCACTTGTATCATATACTTCTGCACCAGCACTCTCCTTGACATTCTATGATGCCTTTTGTATTGTCAAATTTCATGAATGGTTGCTGGATCTTGTCAAATGCTTTCTCTGCATCTATTGATATGATCATATGGTTTTCATTTTTCCTTTTATTGATATGGTGTATTATGTTGATTGAATTGCGAATGTTGAACCATTCTTGCATCCCTAAGATGAATCCTACTTGGTCTTGGTGTGAGATCTCTTTGATAAGACTTTGGACTCTATTTGCTAGTATTTTGTTGAGGATCTTTGCATCTATGTTCATTAGGGATTTTGACCTGTAATTTTTTTGTGTGTGTGATATCTCTGTCTGATTTTGGTGTCAGGGTGCCATGTGCCTCGTAGAAACTGTTTGGGAGTGTATTATCATAGTTCTCCCGAATTTATTTTAACTATATAAGTGTAACTATGTGAAGTGATTTCTTTGTGTGCTTTTTATTTACGTTATTTCCTGTTCCACTAGTTGACCTTCTTTTGGAATGTATGTATCATAAGTTTTGTCTTATGAGAGCTTTTTACTTAATATTTTCTGTTTATTTTTCTTAATGAGAGATTATTAAGTCATCTTTTCCATATTGAATTTAAATTTTAATGCTATTATTTATCTTGTATATGTTTTAAAAATATTTTTCAAGACTGAGACAGATTCAATTTGATTTTGATTAGCAGACATTTTAAAGTTTGGACACAATTCCCTACATAATTTAAAAACATTAAACTTGTATCCTTTGTTCTTAGCACTTTAGAAATTTGTTGTTGCATATAGTGTTGGTACCGATTTTTTAAGTGCAAAACTTATTCTGTACCTAGTTGATAGTTAACACTTTTTTAACTGGTTATAATGGCAGGACTATTGTATATCAAGTATACATCAGAGCTATTGTATATCAAGCGTACACCAGAACTATTGTACATCAAGTGTACACCAGAGTTATTGTACATCAAGTGAACAACAGAGTTATTGTACATCAAGTGAACAACAGAGTTATTGTACAGCAAGTGAACAACAGAGTTATTGTACATCAAGTGTACATCAAGGCTGTTGTACATCAAGTGTAACCAGAGCTATTGTATACCAAGTGTACACCAGAGCTTTTGTATATCAAGTGTACACCAGAGCTCTTGTATATCAAGTGTACACCAGAGCTATTGTACACCAAGTGTGCACCAGAGCTATTGTACACCAAGTGTGCACCAGAGCTAATGTATGTCAAGTGTACACCAGATCTACTGTTTGTCAAGTGTACACCAGAGCTATTGTATGTCAAGTCTACTCCAGAGCTATTCATACCAAGTGTACACCAGAGCTATTGTATGTCAAGTGTACACTAGATCTATTGTGTATCACGTGTACACATGTACATGGACATGCTGAACTTTTCTTTCAATTCTCTGTTAGTATCATTCTACTGTTTTAGTTCTATGATAAATCTTATTATTTATTTTTTTTAATTTTCTTTTCTCTATTTTGACTGTTTCTTTGTTTGCCTTCTCATACGTAAGTTTTAAAATCAAATTTCAGATGTCACAATACTTAGAGTACAGGGAGGGCAAGACAGAGAGAGAGTGAGAAAGAGACATTAGGGAAAGAGATATAAGGAAATAGAGAGAGAAGAAAACTGGGCACATTGGTGGCGGGAAATGTGCACTGGTAGAGGGATGGGTCTTGGAAACCCAATCATGAACAACTTTGTAACTGGAAAAAAGTAAATATAATTGAATTTAAATAAAATTTGCAAAAGCACCATGTTTTTTCTCTCTACTAAAATGTCATTTCCAAAAAATAATTAACTTTGAATAAAATTATATTTAAGCATATTTCTTGTGTCTGCCTATCAACATGTGTCACTCATTTATGTTTCCCTTTTCGTTGCATCAAATCTTTTGTGAAATTATTTATATATTCCATATGCTTTTCAATTATATTATTTTGCATTTATTTGCATTATAGCTAGCTTTCAGTCAACTTAATATATGCTATAATGTAGTTCATGTTCCATCAGTTAATAGGGTATCTCTTTTCCCTTATAAGCATTTGCAAGATCTTGTATGAACCTGAAATTTAAAATCAGTTTGACAAATCTACCTGGGTGGTTAATGAATTATGTGTGAGATCAGGATTGTCTTTGTCTTTACTTTAAATAGTGCTAATTTTCCTCTAAGCATATTTTTACTTTATTAAAAATTATTTTAATACATTGTACTTTCATTTAGTTTAGAGTGCTAAAAAATCTTTTTCTGTGACTTTTTTTACAATTAACCTTTGTTATTTGAGGGTGTATTTTTTTTATCAGCAGCTGTTTGGAAATTTTACCCTATCCTCTGTTACTGATTTCCAGTTTAACAAGAGAGTGTTCCAAATATGTTGTGTTTCATGGGCGAGAATATGGTATAGCATGGAAACGATTTTTTATGAACTTGAAGATAAAGTGTTTAGGTGACTATTTTATACATGAAATGATATAAATGCTGTTTTTTTTCTATTTTAGACTTTTAAACATTACTTTATTTTTGCATAGTTTTGACCACAAAGCCTGCTATAATTCTAATCAATGATCTTTCAGGATTAAGTTGTTTTGCCTTAATCTGGCTCCTTTTAGGATAGTCACTTTTTCTTTGACTTTATAGGGGTAGGAGATAATTTGTCTCGGTGTGATATTTTGACTATTTAACCCTACTTGATTTTCTCTTCATTTCATGGATTTTTTTTTTTTTTTTTTTTTTTAACTGAATGTTAATATTGAAAGTGTATCATATTACTTCAACTATTTATTTTGCCTTTCTCTTTTACTTTCTATTTTATTTTAATTACTTTTTATTTTAATTTATTTAAAAACCCCACTTTTATCTGTTAATTTGAAAGCTTTCTTCTTTTTGTGGTCATTGTCAATATTTTCTATGAAACAAACTACTAAAATTTTTAGCTTTAAGATTTTTCTAAAATTTTTAATGTATTAAACAAGACTCTTCTTTTTCATGCTTCTAGAAGTCAACTAAGAGAGAAAGGAAATAGAGGAGTAAGATAAGAAAAACAGGAATTAAAAGACCAGTGAAGCACTTTTTATATTTTCTGCTTTCATGACATTTGCAAAGTCCATTGAAAGTGGACTTTCAATGGACTTTGCAAATGTCCATTGACAGAACTAAGGTAAGGTTTGGGTTTTCTAAAACTTGAACAAGATAATAGATTGAGAGATGTATAAAAGATTTGAAGCCACAGTCACTGTATCATGCAATATATCGAAGTGTTTATTGTTGTCACTTGTCTTCTGGTTGTTCACCGATTTACTTTAGCAGGCACCAGTAAAGTCTCCGTCACGTGCTAGTGTGGCCCTAGGGCATCTGCTTGCTACTGGAACATGAAGAGCCTCAAACCGTTTGGTCAGGTCAGGGAATGAGGTCCACTGTTACTGTTTTTGGCATATTGAATACAACACAGGTAGCCTGTCAGGCTCTGTTGTGTAGGTGGGATGCTCTCTTAGTAGGTAGGCTCTCAGTTCATTCATTTACTGATTTCCATACGGCCGCTTTGCTACCAAGAAGAACTGGTAGCAGCTCTGCCCCATGTGTCTGTGTCTCTGGTTCAAGCATACCTGGGCTTGAAATAGGCTTCTCTATAGGGTGGGACTCTGACGAGCAGGGCTTGAGATAGGCTTTTATCTTGGGTGGAGCTGTGATGAGCTGTGGAGTTCGAATGTCGAAAATAGCTGCCATCATGGTGCGGGTGGTTTCCTCTGGCTTCTTCCAAGGCTCTATGGGGATTGCAGGCCAGGGCCAGAACTTTCCTGCCCTCCCGGATGCTTCATGATCAACAGAGCACAGGCAGAGTGGGTAGTAGCTCAGCCCTGTGTATCTGTGTTTATGGTTTGAGCACAACTGGGGCTTGAAATAGCCCAGGCATTTCAAGGTATCGCATGTGATTAAGAATAATCACATGCAATGTAACAGTGATTATTCTTAAATTGTAAAATTTCTAATAAGTATGTGTCTGTTTCTTTGTATATGTGCACCATCTCTAAAGCTATTTTTCCTTTTTCTCCGCATGGACAATCTAAGACAGTGGTTTCCACCAGAGGTTCACACATTGATGCCATTATAAGTTTATAAAGATTGAAAACCACTGAAAATAAAACCTAAAATTCCATGAACCTTCGAATAGAGTTTTACATCATTTAGGGGATTTGTTTTAATTTCACCTTTTAGATTCCACAATTAGTTATAACTATTGTTTCATATAGTCAACAGTTTTCATCTTCCCTACTTCTGTTCGTTTCTTTCCTCTATCCCATCTTATTTCTGATTCATCCATTCTTGACTACTTTTTCATTTCCCTGACATGCTTCTTTATGGCTTATGTTGGCATTAACTCCTCAGAGATGTTAATTGCATGAGAAGTACTTAATTTGTTCTTGTTCTTACAGATACTCCGATGGTCCCCTGGCTTCTATATTCACTGTTAAAAATTAGGCTGTCAGTTTATCACATCTCTGTAGTAATACATCCCCTGTCCCAGATGAGTTTAACATCTGCTTTTTTGTTTGTTTGGGTTTGTTTAAGGATGCTACAGTTCCACTGTCGACGCAGATTGAAATTTCTTTCCCTTATCCCTGATCATGATTTTGCAAATATGAAGTCTCAGTCATATGGTTTTTTTTTTTGTTGTTGTATTTATTTTCTTAGTTTCTTCTGAGCTTGTGGGGTGGGGGAGGGCCAAGCCAAGCAGTGTTTAGGACTCAACTCCTAGCTCTCTGTTCAAGGATTATGCTTAATTCCCAGGGAACCATATGAGGTGCTAGGAATAGGGGCAGGTTGTGTGCAGGGCCTACAGCTCAGCCTCCGGTATTTTGCACACAGTGTGTCCTTGCTTCCTCTAGTTTATTTTGCTCTTATCTGCCTCTAAACTGCCCTTACCTTCCTGTCTTTCATTCCATGTTTACCTTTATGTCTATTAATTAACCCTTATGTTTTTTAAATTTCACATTGTTTTTATTCTCTGCAATTTTCTAAATTAGCCTTTAATTTCACTTCATTTCTTTTTAGCTAACTGTAATATGCTATGCCATTTAGCCTAGCATTTCTCAGCATTTTTTTGCTTATAATTCCTCATTTGTCCTTGTTTTCTTCTTGGTTACTTCCCCCACCCCCAACCCCACGTGCCCCCCCATGTCCAATCTTACCAGATTGTCTTCATAGTCTCTGTAGTAGCTGACCATTCACACAATGTCCACCTGTTGTTCTCGGAATATCCTGATGGCTCACAGTGCATATGACCCCTTGTTTAGAAAAGCTGATCTAGTAACAGATTTTTAATTTTTTGTGATTTTTCCCTTTTCTTAGGTTCTGCTCCTTTCCTACTTCTAAACTGTATAATATTCAAAATAGTGTCATGCATTTTGTGCTTCAGAATTGATATTTGCTTTTAAAAGACACACACATATATGTATATGCTTAATGGCTTAACATTCTTCAGACATCTTTCATTTTTACTTATATTGATGCAAAGTTTTGTTTGTTTTATATGGGACTTAAGTTTACTAATTTTGTAACTTTGTGAATAGTAAGTATAATGTACACTATTTTAAACACACAGTGTTTAAAATATTGAAACTTTCAATAACTTTGTACAACAATCAAACATTATATAGCAATCAAAATTTTATTGAAAGTTTTCTAAATATATATATTTTGCTTCATTAAAGGTTAATTTTATGAAAATTTTTGCAGATGACTAAAATGGTTTGTTAGTGTTTGCTTTTACTAGTTACAAGAATTTGTCCAGAAAAGTTGATTATTTTTGACATTCCATCTTACAGCTAGCAAAATTGAAAGATAAAGAATCTTTTGGCCCAAACATTGCATAGTTTGAAAGAGTTATCTAGTGTATGATTCTGTTTGCACCCTGAGCAATTCAGGAAGCCACACTTCTGGACACAAGCCATCATACTTTAAACATTGGAAGGAGGAAAATACCCTCTGTGCACCAACCCATATTAATGGCAATTTAAGTAGGTCTGTATGGAACACAGAAAAACAAAATTTAAAACACAGCATGATAAATCCATATCACACATATGCTTATTTCCGTATGCACAGTTTAACATCATATAGGAAATCCATGTGACTTTAAATTTTTATTGAAAGTTTTGCAATTTTTAAACCAAAAGCCAATAAAGTAACTTCACCGCCCCAGTCAGAAACTAATCCTAGGGGCCAGAATGATAGCACAAAGGGTAGGGCATTTGCCTTGCACGGGCACAACCCAGGTTCTATCCCTAGCATCCCATATGGTCCCCTGAGCACCGCCAAGAGTAATTCCTGAGTGCAGAGCCAAGAGTAACCCCTGAGCATTGTTGGTGTAACCCAAAACAGTAAATAAATAGAAACTAACCCTGTTTTCTTCTCATCTCCCAAAGCAAAATATGTTACTGTGGACTGTTAATAGAGTTTTAGTTGCTATATGGTACTTGGGATTTCATAGTATTTTATTAATAATAAACTCTAAGAGTGCTGATCATTTCAGACACTGAATTGCTAGTAGGGCATAGAGTTAGAAGTGCGCTTTCGCTGATGGTCTCATGAGGGTTTATATTATGGATTAAATTTTGAGTGTGTAATGAGAAACAGCCTCTGGAATTGAGGAATGCATTGTAATAAAGGATTAATTTTTCTCAGAGGAAATGATAGTGGGAAGATAAGGAGAAATAAAGCAAATCGTATGCTTTTCATGAGGACCAATATTTTCAGTATGTGATAAACATTCTTTATAGTTTTACTCAGGCTATTGCTCAGGCTATATCATATTTAGATCATTTGTCTATGGTAGCTTTTCAGAAAAATTGGTGTTGATTACTGTATTTCTTTTTCTTTGCTACACAAACAATAATAAATCAGGAATAATGGTAATCCAAAAATAAAAAGTAAAACACATTTTTTCTCCTTATTCACATGCATGCACAATTTTGCATAATGATAATTACAGGCCTTCTGATTTTTTTTCTCTGCGTTGCTTTATTGCTGCATTTCTCTCATTGTTCAGTGATGTCCTCAATTTTAGTGGTTTCATCAGATTTTCCCGTTGTTATACAAAGTTATTGACTTAACTTTCCTGTTGGGGTGAAATGTTAGTTGTAAACAAGTCTTTTATTTTTGTTGTATTTGGGGAGGTGTTTGCATCTGGCTGTGCTCAGGTCTTACACCTGGCTGTGTACTCAGGGATCATTCATGGCAGGATTGGGGACCATATGGGATACTGGGGATTGAACACAGGTAGGCTTCATGTAGAGCAAGCATTCTAACCCTTGAACTATTGCTCCAGCTGCACAAGTATTCATTTTGTAAGACACAACACAACATTTTATGTCGCCTATACAACCTTTATTTTCTTCCTTCCTTTCCTAATAGGAAAACCTATTTTGGGGGCTGGAGTGATAACCCAGTGTGTAGGGCATTTGCTTTGCATACAGCCAATCCCAGTTTGATCTCCGGCATTCCATAGGGTCCCCTGAACACTGCCAAGAGTAATTCCTGAGTGTAGATCAAGGAGTGACAACCTAGCATTGCCAAGAGTGACACAAAAAAGCCAAAAAAAAAAAAAAAAAGAAAAAAAAAACCTCTATTTTATGCCTAGTCAAATGCTAGTAGAATACTACCCATGACTGGTGTAACTTAGTAACATCTGTCCGGCTTAGTCTCAAGGCAGAATCAAGTCTACTCAGCACTGGGACTCCTCTATGGCCATCACTGGCCCAAGGGGGCCTCGGGTGATGAGGTAGAAGGGTCTTGTGTACTCTTGTTTCCCTTGATAACTGTATGCCTGGGACATGAAATTTGATCATTTTGATTCCTTCCTCTTAAAATGAAGAGTCGTGAAAGCATGGCATTGGTGATGATTTCAGGTAGAAATAAATGAATTTACCTTACCTCTGAATCAACTTCCAAATACTTAGCATGATACTGTTTAAGTATCAGTTTCATTTATAGCCTTTAGCTTCTGATACAATTTGATGGTCGGAGAGGAGAGGACTACCATCAGAAACAGCTGAAGAAAGGGTTCTTCATAAAATGAACACTTAGTTTTGTGTATATGTGTGCATGTGAGAAAAAGGTAGAGAAAAAAGAGCAAGACAGATACAAAGAAGAGACAGAGAGAGAGAGTATTTAGGATAAACAATTGGAGACCCTGAACCATTTGAATTTGAGACCTATCACTGTTCTTTAGTCTGTTATGACAGAAAAAGAAATCCATTTAAGTCTATTATAGTTAGCAACTATTTTTCACCGTAATCCCTAGTGACTGCACAGCTACATCCCAGTCGTGAACATCTGTGTTCTGGGGTCACCCATGAATATCTGTATTCTGGGGACACTCCTGGCAGGGCTCGAAGAAGCTGTGCTGGGAATATCAAGAATCATCATCTTTGCGCTGTTTCTTGGGATCAACAAATTCATGGTTAAGCAGTCACCACTTTACAGACATTATTGTATCTTCCAGGGAATTCAGAAAAGCCCAACAACCCGAGTTTTATTCTAAATGTCCTTAGGGTCAAGCCTGGTAAGAGTCGTAGTTATGAAGAATCACTCCAGCTGCTCACTGAGGCTGGACAGCAGGAAGCTGGGGAGGGACACCGAGAGAGCAAGTTAGGAGTCCAGCCGGGGCACGCAGAGGGCTGCGAAGTAGCTGGGAGGATGCAGGGTCAAAGGACAAAGACTCAGGATGTAGTCTTCTTGTTAAAATCAAAGTACATGCACATATATCAAGTAAAGAGTAAAAATGCCCCCTAGATCTCTTCCTTCCGTTTAATTTTTTCTTCCTCCTCCAGATGAAGAGATGACAGAATTTGCTTATTTCTAAATCTTTTCCTATGTCATTTTGGGAATGATGTGTGTGTACATATATATACACCTATATATGTACATATACACCTATATGTGTACATATACACCTATATGTGTACATATATACCTATATGTGTACATATATACCTATATATGTACATATATACTCTAGTATATGTACATATAGCATTGTACCTATATATGTACATATATGCATATATAGGTACATGTATACATATGCATACATATATATGTATGTACATGTTAGTGCATATATATACATGTATACATATATACATGTTAGTGCATTCATACAATAAGTGCGTATGAAATAATAATTTATATTATTCTTGAGATCTGTACTTCCTTCTACCTCATTTTATGTTGCTGCTTCCTTTCCTAATTTGAATTCAAGAGATGATTTATAACTCCCCAGAAACAAGCTATTTCACAGATGAGTTAGCCGTAGTTTGTCGAGACAGGAGACACGCCTGGGAACAAACAGAGCAGTTTAGCTACATTCTCTGTGTTCTTGTTTTCTTTTTTTTAGTCGGGAGAGATCAGGTTTTCATCTCCCTTTTTTCATCTCCCTTTTTCTTAAATGTTTTTACTTCATGCAGAAAGCCAGAAGAGGGCGCTGGTCACCCTGTACATGCAAGGGCTCTCCAGGAGTATCACAAGTAAAAATTCAAGGGAGTTTGAACCAGGAATAAGAGCACAGTGAAAAGCAGAAGTACGGTTTAGGCAGGGGTTTTAAAAGTAAGATTTATCTATGCTACTAATGGGTGAATCTTTCCCCATATTCCTTTAAAAAATACTCTGACCCATACAATAGGTAAATTTGGTAGAGGATTGTTCCTATTTCCCTATGTTGTATCATTTTATTAGATTCAGAATGGTCCTATACTAAAATCATTTGGTTCAGTGTAATGGCTGGAAAATTGCACTGAATTGGGTCCATCAAGGTATTATAGTTTCAATCAATTTATCTTTCAGATTGTGTAGCTTTTAGATTGTGTTTATTAAAAGATCTAACACGCATTCAAAAGAGTTTTTAGTACCTTCCGTAGATAAGTAAAGTGTCTTTGGACAGAAATACCGTTTGTGGTTTTTCTTTTGTTGTGGGGCAGCACCCCTGGTAGTGTTCAGGGTTTACTCCTGCCCGTGTGCTGAGGGATCACTCCTGGCAGGGCTCAGGGACCACATGGGGTTCATAGACTGAAAGCTAGGTCACGTGGTCAAGCCAGGTCAGCCACGTGTAAGGCAAGTGTCCTACCCATGGACTTGCTCTCTTTGGCCCCCAGAAATACTGTTTTGGGTCACTTCTAGTTCCTGTTGCTAAAAACTCCAAATGAACTCCAACTTTGCAGTCAAATTTGCAGCAAAATTTAAATAAGCAGAGATATGCTAGAGTTATTCTGTTTGTTTATTTGTATATTTATTGTGGGAATCTGTAGATTCTATGCAAAGCTGTAGACATTGGCCCATAAATAGTAAAATCACTTCACTTAATCACTCGAATCCCGTTATTCATCGATTTGCTTGAGCGGGCACCAGTAACATTTCCATTGGACCCTATCACGTGCCAATGTAGCCCAATGGCATCTGGTTGATTCAGGAATATGAAGAGCCTCAAAAATAGTAAAATATTACTGTCAAATGATAGTCTTAGAAGAAGTAGAATATGTAATTTTCTCTGAGCCAGAGCCTGATAGTAAAGAAATTCTGGAAAATTTTAACCCTTTCCAACTCTGCAGGGTCTTCCAGGATTTACTGACCAGTTCCTTTAAAATTATTTACTGGACACTTTCATAGTAAGTTTTTGAGGGAAGCGAGAGAATGAATGGCATTTTATGCTCAGGCAACCCTGCTCTAAGGCAGGAAAGCCTGTATTTTATTTATGCTGAAGGGTAATGCGGAAACATTAATTTCAGTGTCTCCACTGAGGAATCAGGTGGCGTCAAAACAAGGAAAACTATTTTTGAAGACACGTGTAAGAGCTCATTTTCTACATGCTTTATCCTTTTGCCCTGTGCAGAACCCGTGGAAATGATTAGCTTTGAAGACAGAAAGCTGGGTACTCCGTCCCTCTGTCTACCTCTGTAGAATGCAGACTATGTTTCACCATTCAGGACAAAAAGTGGGGCCACGGATTTGGGGTCACTGAAATCTGGGTATTCATTTCCCAGCCTTTGATGATTTAATGAGCAGAACTGCAGCAACCTCCACATTATTCTTGGCTTACTTCCTTTATAGTAAAACTGGAACAGGATATGGCAGTTCATGGCTTTTTGCCTCTGGAGGGCAGAGTCACTCCTGCTTAAATGTTCATGACCCTTAACTGCTATATCCTGAATCAGGGATTTCCCACCCGTTGCCGGTTTTCTGTCTACAGATCATATTAATTCTGCTTGCTCTGAAATATGGCTAGCTGTGGCTACAGACATCCACATTTATCTTTAAATTTTTTATACATCTATATGTATATATATACACACATATTTGAGAACTAAGTATCAATGAGGAATATGTTTAATGTTAGAAGCTGATAGCATAAATCTCAGGCTAAAAAGGAAAATGAGGACGTAAAAAGTAACCTAAAAAATTGGCATTTGGATATTTCCATATGTTTATATGTGATTCATTTTCCTTCTTACATAAATTAGCAAATGCTTCTGAGCCAACCATATTTCTTACCTCGAGACAGCGAGGCATTGCAAAGGCTCAAGGGATATATCCAGGCTTTGGGAGCAACATGTCTACCGCTTAAAATTATGTGCTCTGATTAATATAGTCCATCTGGGTTTTCCGACTGTGACTTTTCATAGACACAAAGAATTAGAGTTTAAACATTAAATAAAATGAAACGCACACATGCTAAATGCAGTTCACTGCAGTGGCTACTGCAGAGCCATAAACTGGCATCTGGATGGGGCCGCGGGCTGTAATTTACTGTCTCTAGTATTTTCCCAGCCTCCTCTTGTACTTTGAAGCCTGTTATTCCTTTCTTTCCAGCGCCTGGTTCTCCAGCTTAGCAGCCAGTTACCTTTGTGCCAGCTGCCTTCGGAGATCATCAGTGCCTGAATGCTTTCATGCACCTTTTTCCAGATCTTTCTGTCTGCACTGAAGTTCTGCAGCTGTGCTCAGTAAGTCAGATGCTGTCTGCTCTGCCCCTGGCTGTGAAGTTTCCAGGTACTTTACCACAGTTTCGTTCCATGGAAGCAGGCTAGCTCTGTCAGCAAGGAAGAACGTGTAAGGGGCTGGAACAATAGTATGGCAGGTAGGGTACTGGCTTTGCACTTGGCCCACCCAGGTTTGATCCTCGGCATCCCATAGGGTCCCCCAAACATTGCCAGGAGTAATTCCTAGTGCAGAGCCAGGGGGAGTAACCCCCAAACATTTCCAGATGTGACCCAAAAAGCCAAAAAAGGCATCAGATTGCCACTGACCAATGAGACAGCATATGTGTCTTTATGCAAATGACAGGATGTGGGGAACCAATCGAACTTGGTATGCAAATAAGGGTTTATAAGGGACCAATCAGAGGGCCCGGAGCAATGGCACAGCAGGTGGGGCACTGGCCTTGCACTCAGCCCAGCAGGGTTCGATCCCCAGCATCCCATATGGTCCCTGAGGCACCACTAGGAGTAATTCCTGAGTGTAGAGTCAGGAAGAATCTTGGAGCACCATTGGATGTGGCTGACCCCCCCAAAACAGTCTTCCACCTTTCAGGTGTGCTTTCTCTTTTGAACAAATCTTCCTCTGAGGATTCGAGTTTTTGAAAGCAAGACATGAAGGCAAAACCTGCCTTGGTTACATTTTTCTGGCCTGCGTCAGCCTTCCTCGTCTAATGAAGTGACATGAGTTTTGAATGGCTTCATAATAGCTACCTTCAAACTGTTGTTCATTTGGGTGATGTTACTGTGCACTCACGCATGTAATGCTTTTTAACTCAGGCAAATTAATGTGATTCTCATGGTCTTTGCATGCTGAAACCTCAGGATAATTTTTTTTTCTTTTTTGGGTCACACCCGGCAATGCTCAGGGGTTACTCCTGGCTCTGCACTCAGGAATTACTCCTGGCAGTGCTCGGGGGACCATATGGGATGCTGGGGATTGAACCCGGGTAGGCACAGGCCGGCTGCGTGCAAGGCAAACGCCCTACCCGCTGGGCTATCGCTCCGGCTCCAGGATAAATATTTTTATAAATGATGCTTTCCTTCACACCCAGTAAAATGATCTCTTTAAAAAGGATGAGAGTCAGTTTCCTTTGGAGAAATAGTGAAGACTCTGCTAAAAGAAGGATGGCTGTGGGAATGGCGAAAACACAAGGGCCCCGAACCAGAGAATGCCAAACCATTGTTGGGAAGTTCAGAAATCACACACAATCACTAAGTCAGATACTGTCAGAAACATAGAGAATCAGGAATAAAAATCTTTCAGCTTGGTACGAGGCCCAGCAAACAGGAAGGAGAATGGTGAAAAAAAAATCTGAAAGCCATTTCCTTAATTTTTTCTTCTCTGAGGTAACAAAGGGAATGATCTGAGGCTCTTTGAGTTACTGGAGTGAGCTGATGCCCTTGGGCTACACTAGCACGTGACAGGAAGTATGGAGATGTTACTGGTGCCCACTGGAGCAAATCAATGAACAACGGGAAGACAAGAGATGCAAGTGAAGTGAAGGTAACAAAGGTAGATATCCTTGTGTTTAAATTAGTGCCATAACTTGATGTATGCAGAGGGTTCTGGGGTACTGAAATAAAAGTGAAGCAGGTAGTTACTGTATTTAACAGCATAGGCCTTGGATTGCTTTCAGAGTGAAATGAGGACCTCAGAGTGAAAAGGACCTTGACTCAGCTAAAAGTGACCAAAGTGATGCCTTTGTTTGTGGGTGGGGAATGGCTTGGAAAGAACCACGTTCTGATGATTTCGGTCTGAATTTGCTTAGCGCCTTCAATATTCCCACTAGTCCACTTTTGAAATTGCTGGATAATGATTCAATGATTCAAGGTCAGGGATTACTCCTGCCTCTGCATTCAGGAGTTACCCCTGGTGGTGCTCTGGGGACCATATGGGATGCCAGGGATCGAATCCGGGTCCGGCCACTTGCAAAGCAAATGCCCTACCCACTGGACTATTTCTCTGACTGCAAAGAATATTTTTGGACTCAGTAGAATTTTTCTATTTTTCCCCATAGCATTCCTCCTTGTGTTGTCTGTTAATTGGTTTTTCTGTTGATTTTATACTCTCTAGCGTCATGTCTAGTATTCCTTTAACAAACTTTTAGTGAGTCTGTAAGGAATACCATTTATTGTCGAGTGCTGTGATAGATGTTAGGGACACAGTGATGGAGAAATAGAACTTGGTCCTCCCATTTGTGACATGTAAAGTTTAGGCAGAAATGCAGATCTTAAAAGAAGAAATTAGGGAATGGAGCAATAGCACAGCAGGAAGGGCATTTGCCTTGCATTCAGCCCACTGGGTTTGATCTCCGGCATCCCTGAGCACCACCAGAAGTAATTCCTGAGTGCAGAGCCAGGACAAACTTCTTAGCATCACCAAGTGGTACCCAAAAAGCAAAATAAATAAATAAAATGAAAGAATAAATGAAAAATCAGAGGAATGTAGGTTAGACAGGGGCATTAATGTTGCTGTGGGACCTCTAAGGGGTCACCCGTGAAACTTTTGTATGTTTTGAGAGTTCTAAGTCGTGTTGGCCAGAATGATATCTGCGATCAGAGCAGGCAAAGCCTGAAGGTGAAAGGAGAAAAATTATCCTGGCAGAAAAAACATCATCCTGAAACACCCAGAAATGAATAAGAGGCCAAAATGATTATGTTTGTAGGTCCTCCAGGAAGCAGACACCAAGAAAGAATTAGATTTGCAAAGGATTTATCGAGGAAAATGACTGTGAAGGATAAGGAGGAAAGGAAGCAGGGCGGGAAGGCAGAGTTTCAGGGTCTGAGACAGGTCTGGTGCTCATGAAAGGAGAGACTTCAATGGCTCTGCAGATCTGGGTGTGTTTGGGTTGGGACTATTGGGAATTCGGAGCCAAAATCACCCTCTGGAAGAGTTCTCGCATCTTACTGAGGGGCAGATGTGGATGGAGGGAGATGTACTTGGGGGGCAGTTCTCCATCCTAGACATCTACTGTGCTCAGTTATTGGCTGGAAGCAGCCCCAGAGTGTGGTGCCAGCATGAACGCTCTTGCTTATTCCCAAGGTGTGGCAGTCAGGAACTGAGAAAGCGCTTTGTGGCAGATTCTCCTGTGAAGGGAGAACCGAGCGGCTTATCTTGGCTACCACTACACACCCACTTCAGTATAAAGTGCCAGATAGGTGGGACTTAAAAGTGCTATAAAGAGGTTAAAGAACTGTAAAGTGATTAGGGGCACCCACAAGGTTTCCTGTGAAGCTTTCACCATTGTGGTTGCTTTAGGGGGCCATAGTTGCTGTAGTTTATCTCCTGTGTCTGATTCTGCAGGTCTTGGTGGATAAGTTGATATTATTCAAACCTTTTGTTTGTTTACTTTTGAATCACACTCAGCAGTGCTCAGGGCTTACCCCAGGCTCTGTGGACAGTGATTATACCTGGTGGTGCTTAGGGAATCATATATATTGCCAGAGATTGAACCTGGGTCTGCTGTGTGCAAGGCAAGTGCCCAAGACACTATATTGTCAACCAATTTTCATTCTCCAGGGATCAGGTAGTTATAATGGTATTGGGTCAGAGGTGTGGCACATTCAGAGTTCTAAGTGGGAGACACTGGTCTATTCGAGATGAATCCAAATGGCTCACTGGAGAGTCATCCGTGTTCTTCACTTTACTCATTCTACAAACAGAGTCCCACATTCTGATTATGATCAAAATGAAAAACAAATGTCTTGGCCATAGTGATGTTTCATCTCAGTTGCTTCTTGGATCCAACAGGTTCAAAGTGTCTGGGACAGAAAGGGGGCGGTAATGAGTCGCAGTTCTGTGGGATCCAAGTTATGTCCTTGGAAACCAGAACTTTGATAAAATGTTTTTAATTGAATTACTGTGTGATGGACAGTTACAAAGCTGTTGATGATTGGATTTCAGTCATACAATGTTTCAGCACCCATCCTTCCACCAGTGCACATTTCCCAACACCAATGTGCCCCATTTCACTCTCACCCACCCCCAACCTATCTCTATGGAAGACTCTCTCTCTCTTAGTCTCCTTCCCTCCCTCTCTCTCTCTCTCTCTCTTTCTCTATCTCTCTCGACTTTTGTGCATTCTGGAAACCAGAACTTTTAACCCTGGTTGTTGGTATGAGAAATCCATTCTTTCCAATGGGACATTAGAGGTGATTATTTGAGGCCAGTTGACCTTATCATGTGTCAGATAGGTACATCTGATGTACCTATCTGACATCTGATGTACATAGGTACATCAGATGTACCTATCTGATGTGTAGCTTCAGTCATTCTAGTTGAATGTGTGGGCATCTGCCTTGTTAGTTACTTTGTCACAGAAGGTAGAAGTCCATGTGTTGGACCCAGCGTGGTTTCTGTGTCTTATGCCATCATGTCTGTTCCTTTCCCTTGTCATCTGGATAGTTCCAGCGTTGTCAGTGATTATTAGGATGTAACATCAGTGAGATGCTTTGTTGCTTCAGTGACCTGCGCCTCTTCCCGGATGTGCATTTTCTGGTGGCGTAAAGATGTGGCTAAGGATTCTTCACACTCTGTTCCCACTCCCATTTGCGACTCTCAAGTCTTCATACCGTGTCTGTGATCAGTCTTGTCATTTGCCATTGCCCATAATCTACATGTATGTTAATGTCGGTCAACTTCCCTTTCATCACAACATAAGCGACCAGCTTTACTGAGGTTTCTTCTCTGCTTTCCTTCAAGGTCGCCCATAAATGTGGATATGGGACAAAGTCACATTTCATTTTATAATTTTTTCTGATATATCTTAAAAATTTTATTTTATTTCCCCTCTTTCAGCTTTCTTAATGATATAACTGGTGGCAGGGAATATACCAGTCTTATTACTAGGTGTTAGGATCAGGTCCTTCCCAGAATCTTTCACATTTATACACTATATACAGTTCTAGGCAGGTTCTAGCCATGACCCATCATCCCAGTGAGCCTAGCAAGAAGCCAGAGCAATCCACATAAAGAGGTCAGTCATTCTCAACATTCAGACTCCACAGCTCCTCAGAGCTCCACCCAAAGAAAACCTGATCTTTCCCCATTGAGTTCCCTCAGTAAATGCTTGAGATGAGAGCCTTCTACTGAGAGTATACGTATCACCTACACAGCAGAGCCTGGCAAGCTACCCGTGTTTTATTTGATATGCCAAAAACCAGTAACAATTATGGACCTAATTCCCATGACCTGAAGGAATGATTTGAGGCTCTTCCTGTTCCTGGAGCAAGCAGATGCCCCTGGGGTACACTTGCTTGCAACAGGATATATGGCGATGATTTGCTGCTTGAGCAAATCGATGAACAATGGGATTCAGGAACTTTTTCTGACTTTGTGCTCAGTAGTGACTCCTGTCAGGTTCAGGAGACCATATATGGTGTCACAGATTATACAGGAGTCAGCAGCATGAAAGGCAAGTGCTTTAACCCCCAAAACCTCTCACCCCCTTTGTTCAGCTTTCTTATGGGGCTTCTTTTTTCTTTCCTTTTTTTTGCTTTTTGGGTCATACTTGGAGATGCTGAAGGGTTACTCCTGGTTCTGCACTCAGGAATTACTCATAGTGGTGCTCAGGAGACCATATGGGATGCTGGGGATTGAACCCAGGTTGGCCGCATGCAAGATAAACACCCTACTCTCTGTGCTATTGCTCTGATCCCTCACGGAATTTCTATATGGCCTTAGATATGAGCTGAGGGATGGGTGCCAGTACAACCATGAAATATGACATGAGTGACTCAGATGGTGATTTGAGCAGTATGCCAGTGTCCACTGGCCTTTATTAATCTTGATTCAAGCTGGTAAGATTTGTATCATACCATGCACTGGTTTTAGACTCACTTCATTTTAGGATCTGGTGCAACAGAATCCTAGCTGCCAGAGGGGCTTATGTAAAGCCATGGCTCTTTGCAGCACATGATCCAGTCCTTTAAGAAGGAAAAATGCAGCAGAGGGTTCTTAAAAGTCATTTAAACTCCACTGTAGATGCTTTACTTTCTTCCAGAAATACCTTGTACACGTCCTGTAGGGAGTTGTCATGACCCTCTCGCCGCACCGTTTCCTATTATAGGTACCTCAAACATCACTAGGCCTGCCAAATCATATATCCCAAGTGGCCGAACTGCTTATCCTACATACAGCCTGTTACATCTGAAACCTTCAGCTTTCTCCATTCATTGGTATGCGGCCAGAGCGATATTCCGTTCCTGCCATGAATGTCTTACCTGCAGCATCTGAACAGTTCCTCAGGCAATGCTTCTGTCCTGACTCGTGCTGACGTCAAAAATTTTTATCTTCTGTTTTGCTCCTCATCATTTTAGCTGGGTTTTCATCAATATTATTGATTTTTTGAAAGAATATGCTTTTAGGGTCATTGATTTTTTTTCTCTATTCCTTTCCATTTCCATTTCATTGTTTTCATTTATGGTCTTTATCATTCCCTTCCATTTGCTTTGTGTTTAGTTTTCCCTTTTTCATTTTTAAAGATCCAAGTTGGAGGACTTAAAAATGACTCAGTGGCGAAATTAGCCAGAAGGAGAGAGACAGATACAGAATGACTGCATTTATTTGCATGGCATTAATATATATGTACATATTATGATACCAATATCCAAGGTCAAGTGAAACATATATCAGGAGGTCTTGTCAAAGGTGGGAAATTATCACAAACGTGTGGGAGTCAGAGGTTAGGTAAGACAGAAAATGGAACAGTGTGCTAACAATTGTCGAGGGTACTAATGCCAACCTAGAACTGAGCATTAAATAGAGGCAAAAGGATACACATGGCAACCTTTTAATGTATGTTCTGTAATCCATAGTCTGGAAGGGAAGGAAAAGAGAAAGAGAGAGAAAGGGAAAGAAATAAAGAACGGGCCATGGAGGTGGGCTGGGGGAAGGGGAGGGAACCGGGGACGTTGGTGGTAGGAGATGGGCACTGGTGGAGGGACGGGTGTTGGAACACTGTATGACCAAAACCCAAATATGAACTTTTTAATTGTATATCTTTGTAATTGTAAAAATAAAAAAAATTTTAAAAAAGGAAAAAATGACTCAGTGACTTAAAATGCTTGCCTAGCAAGCACCAGGTCACTATGTACAAACCCTGGTACTGCCATTTATGTTGAGGTGATCAGAATAATTGTGCTGTTTGGGATTTCTGGTGAAAAGGGGTGCAGCCACCTAGCTCTGTGGCAGAGAAAGTGTCCAGGGCAATCTTGAAGTCCTCCTCTTAATCCTTAGGTCTTGTTAATATGGCTGGGTCTGGGGCATCAGTGAGTGGAGGGGATATGAAAGCTGAGGTCATTAATTCAGGAACTTTCAATAATAAAATAACTCAATGCTGTAAATTTTTCACTTAGTACATATTTGGATAGCTTGTTACTTCATTTTCATATTTTCATAGTTTAAGTTGTGTTTCCCCTTTTGATCCATGATTTATTTAAAAGTGTTGTTAAGAAAGAATGCTCAATTAAATACAGGCAAAAAATGCACGATGGCTTCTAAGTGTATGTAGTGCAACCCACAATGTGTAAGAGAAGGAAGAGAGAGAGAGGGAGAGAGAAAAGAGATAAAGAACCTTTTAGGCAGACTATGGGAGTGGGGAGGGAATTGGGGACATTGGTAATGGGAAATGGGCACTGGTGGGGCGGGGTGCTGGAACACTATGTGACCTAAACCTCCAAACATGAACAATGTTGTAATTGTATATCTCACGGTGGTATAATAAAATGTTTAAAAAAAAACAAAAAAATTAAAAAAAATTAAAAAAAGAAAGAATGCTCAGAGGATGGCGTGAAGGCACAATAGGTAAGGAGTATCCCTTACAAACGGCCAACCGGGTTAGATCCCCGGCATCCCATATGGTCCCCTGAGCACCATCAGGAGCAATTCCTGAGTACAGAGCCAGGAGTAACCCTTGAGCTTCGCTGGATGTGACTCAAAAGAATGCTCACATTTTCTCCAAATCCAATAAATTATACAAACTCGCCAAGCCCAAAACAAAAAGTAATCTCAGAAAACTAATTAAGATAGTTACACCAAAGTAAATTATCATAATATTTCCCAGAAAAAAATCTTTAAAATGTCCAGAATAAAGAGAAGTAACTTGAGAATGCAAACGATGCCAACAGATTTCTTATCAATAGCTGTGCATATATGATCACGATCACGATCTTCCCGTTGATCATCTATTTGCTAGAGCGGACACCAGTAATATCTCCAGTAATATCTCCATATGTCCTGTCTCATGCCAGTAGAGCCAGGGACATCGGCTTGCTACAGGAACATAAAGAGCCTCAAACCATTATATTAGGTCATGGGAATGACCAAATATAATTGTTACTGGAATTTGGCATATCATATACAACACGAGAAGCTTGCCAGGCTTGTCGAGCGGGAGGCAAACTCTTTTAAACACCTCCAAATAAAGCATTTATTGATGAACCACGCGGCCACAAGCGGCGCGCAAAACCAAGTAAGCAAATAATATTTTAAGTTTCAAATAGTTAACAGACTATTTTGTTCATAAATAACGGATCTGAGAGCTGATTTTGGATTCATTTTGGGCTCTACCCAGTGATGCCCAGGGCTTACTCCTCGCTCTGCACTCAGGAATTGTTCCTGGAAGGGCTGGAGACATCATATTAGGTGCCAGGGATAGAACCCTGGAGGGCTGCTTGAAGTGAGAGAACTCTACTGTATTGTCATTACAGCCCCTGAGAACTATTTTGTTTTGCTTTTTTGGTGTCATATCCGGCGATACTCAGGGTCATTCCTGGCTTTGCACTCAAGAATTACTCCTGGCGGTGCTCTAGGATGCTATGGGATGCTGGGGATATAGAACCAGGGTTAGTTTTGTGCAAGGCAAATACCCTCCCTCCTTGCTGTACTGTCACTCTGGGTCCGCTGATTGGTCCCTTTGTAAACCCTTATTTGCATACCCAGTCCAATTGGTTCCCCACATCCTGTCATTTGCATAAAAACACATAGGCTGTCTCATTGGTTGGATGCAATCTGATGCCTTTTTTGGATTTTGGGCCCCTGTCGGTGTTAAGAAAGGCAGTCTGCTACCTGTAGCCCCCTCATTTGGATGTATCTGGTTTCTGGAAACTTCTCCTCCCAATAGCTCTCTGCAAGAGGACATTGAGAGCTTGCTTGGAGGTTCTTGCTGGGGCGCAACTGCTCCTAGGTCAGCCTCAGTTGGGGACCGCCACCCTTCTCAACCCAGGAGGGACGCACCTGGAGCAGTGAGGGAGGAAGGGGACACCCGCCTAGCCAGCCAGATCCGCTGAGTAACCCTGCAGATCCATGGAGTGATGGATGGCGCAGCTTGACCGCACATTCCTGGTTTTTTAATCACTGTATCACTGTATCACTGTCTTCCCGTTCATCATCGATTTGCTCGAGTGGGCAGCAGCAGCATCTCCATATGACCTGTCTCATGCAAGTAGAGCCCAAGGGCATCTGCTTGCTCCAGGAACTTAAAGAGCCTCAAACCATTCCATCAGGTCATGGGAATGAGGTCTATAACAGTTACTGGTATTTGACATATCAAATATGACACGGGTAGCTTGCCAGGCTCAAAATCTTATTTTTTTTTAAATTTATGGAAACATTACTGGTGTCTGCTTGAGCAAATCGATTGATAATGGGATGTCAAGTGATCAAGTGATTTTTAAATTGAATCACAGTGAGAAAAACATTACGGAGTTGTTATGATTTGGTGCCAGACATGTAATTTCCAGCACCTGTCCCTGCATCAGTGTCCATTTCCCATCACCAGTGTCTCCAGCTTCCCTCTCGCCTGCTTCTATGGCAGGCAACTCTCTCTCTCTGTTTCTCTCTCTCCCTCCCCACCCCTACTCTCTCTCCCCACTCCCACCCTCTCTCTCCCCCCCACCCCACCTTCTCTCTCTCTTTCTCTCTCTCTCGCTCCGCTCACTCCACTCATTTGCTTGCTTACTTTCCTTTTGAGCATTATAGTTTACAATACAGATGCTGCAAGGTTATCAGGTATATCCCTTTACTCTTTTTATCTTGATCACTTGATCACTTGACATCCCGTTATTCATCAATTTGCTTGGCGGGCGCCAGTAATATTTCCATTTGACCCTATCACGTGCCAGTGTAGCCCAATGGCATCTGGTTGCTTCAGGAATACAAAGAGCCTCAAACCGTTGATTCAGGGTCTTGGCGAAGAAGTCTGACCATCTTGTAGGTGGGCGGCCACGTGATATTTTGATATCCGTGGGATCCAGTCGGTAACGGCTCTAGTCCAGCAGTCATCTCCAAATCACATTACATGTCCAGCCCATTTGATTTTCGATGCCTTGGCAAACGAGACAGCGTCCCTGATTCTGGAACAACGATGGAGGTTGGAGCTCTGGATTCCTTCTTTCGCTTGAGTGAGGTGTGATATTTCAAGTATAGCTCTTTCGATTCCTCTCTGGGAGACCCGAATAGCATTCTCATCCTGCTTTCGTAGGGCCCAGGTCTCTGAGGCCTATGTTAATGCAGGAAGAACGGTAGAGTTGAAGAGATGTGCCAGGAGTCGGAGGTTCTTTGTCTTTTTAGCTATTTCTTCCATGCTTTTGAAGGCACTCCATGCCGCCTCTTTTATCTAAAATACACAAAGTGCTAAAGTCTAATCTTAATGAAAAAGTGGGGCAAAGTTTTAAAAAGACACTTAAACCTAGGTGCTGGTATACTGTATTACCAAGAACCAATTATGAACACCTTTGTAATTGTATGTCTCACGGTGGTATAATAAAAATTAAAAAAAAAACAAGTGTAATGTTAGAATAATGTAAATATGTAAATTTAAATATCTAAACAAATTACTTATTTTTTAATAAATACTTTTATATTTTATTTAAAAAAAAACCCTAGGAGATAGAATAAAAGACAGGAAAGCTCATATATGGATTCTTGGCCTTAGTCAGAAAATGGCAGTGAACACATCATTATACCAAATACTAACTTGAGTGACTTTCCAAAGGTGCTGGGAGTTATGTTGACACACTGGAAGTCTCCGGCCTTCCTGTTACAAATACAAAACCCTACAGGAACTCTGGAAGATAGTCAAGCAGTTTCTCATAGACTGAAAGCGTATACTTCCAACATGACTTAGAAATCCACTCCTAGGTAATTTTTCTAGAGGTATAAGAATTTATATTCAAACAGAACCATGTAGAAATGTAAATAACAGGTTTATTCATCATTGCCTTGAACTGGAAGAGCTGTGATATTGTTGACTGATAATTGGTTGTAGAAGTATTGAACATTTATGCAATAGCATACTGAACAAAAATAAGGAAGTGCCTCCTGATACATACAACACTATGGTTGAGGTTCATAATAATTGAAAGCATAATAGTTGATATTATGCTAAGGGAAACTATTAAGCTAAGTAAGGGAAACCAGCAAATGTTATATGTTTGAATCTAATAGAATGGTGTACCTCAGTGGTTGCTACAAACTAGAATACACAGAGGGCTTCTATTGATTGATTGATTTATGTGTTTGTTTATATTAAACCACTGTGTGATAGAAGATTACAAAGCTGTTCATGATTTAGGTTCAGTTATACAGTGTTCCAGAATCTATCTCTCCACCAGTGCATGTTTTCCAACACCAATGTCCCCACTTTTCCCCCCCACCTAATCTGCCTGTATGGCAAGTAGTCATCATATACTCCTTTTCCTTCTCCTCCTTTTCCTTCTCCTCCATCTACTTCTCTTTCTTCCCCCTTCTTCCTCTCTCTCTCTTTTGTGCTTTGTGGTTTGTAATACAGATACTGAAGGGTTATTATATATATAATATATATAGGGATATATATATATATAAGGGATATATATATATATCCCTTTACCTACTTTCAGCACTCAGTTCTAGTCTGGTGTTACCATTTCTGACTATTGTCGGCAAACTCGACCCTTCTCTATCTTTCCTATCCTCTGCCACATACACATTTGTGGTAGATTCCAGCCATTGACGTCTTCTCTTGGCCCTCCACAGGGCTGTCTTGGGGGCCCTTGAGCCTCTCCTGGCAATTCTGGGTTTGGTATTCCTGGCTACCAGCTCTGCACTGGGTGGTGCTTGGGGTAGGGTGTGTGTGTCCTCATTGTTCTGGGATTGGATTGACTTGTTGGCATGTGCTAGGTAGGTGTTCTGCCACTTGAGTCCTCTCTCCAACTTCAAGGCTGTTCACAAAACATTTTATTCAATTTTAAGTTTTTACAAAGTGGACAACACATGGGGAGCATTTGGGAACAGACAGAGCTGCACATAAAATGTAGCATGTTTTATCTTATGTAAATCATTAAAGGACTCAGTACTAATGGTCAGCTCATGGTCCTATTGACTGATTATAATTTTTATGGATCCAAAGAAAATGTGGAAATCCCATCTCCTTTCCGGTACCTATACACAGGAAATAAAACATCAACTAAAATTAGAAAGGTTGTTGTTCTAATGGTTACACATTAAAGGCTAAATGGTCAGAGGGTGCTGCTCATAGGGTTAAATGGTTAAAACATTTCATTATGACTCTCAGTTTTAGTATGTTAAACATGATTAATACTGTGATTAATATTTATAAGGAACATAACATAATTTTTAACTAATTTCCACATAAATTTTTATATTCTTCCTGCAAAACTGCATTCTTGAAGCACTTCCAGTGGAATGGCCTCGGTTAGGTCCCACCAACGTCCACCTGCTGCCCTAGGTCCCCTGTGTAACTATGTTCCACGTGTTGGTGGCTAAGCTGCCCTTCATCCCCTGTGTTACAATGTCCCATGTGTTGGTAGCTGAGCATGCAGCAGAGTGCAGAGTGCTTGGCCAACAATTGTCCAAGATGCAGGATGACCAACTAACTCTCAGTCATCTGAGAACTAAGAATGTTTTTGTATTTTTAAATTGTTACTATTTTTTAAATGTCTATATAAATACTTAGAATTTTGCCACATGACCTGAAAATTCTTAAAATATTCTTATTAGCCCTTTTAGATGAAGTTTACTAACCCTGGTCTTTAGAGTTTCAGAAGGCTACTTTTGGTTTCTGGGGCAACCAGATTTCTGAATTAAATAGCAATATAATAGAATCCATCTCACTTTTTCCTGACTAATGCACCAGGCACTTTCACCAGAACCATGTAGAATTCATTAACATCCAGTGAGTAAATGACCCAGGTTCAGAGTTGTACTTCTGATACCTAGGTACCTAAATATTATACATACAAGGTTCTGTGTGTTTTCTCCACTATAGAGTGATTCCTAATACTATAACTTCTTTATTTCAGAATTTACCATGGTATCTGGTTCAATCTGTGAGGGAGCATAATAAGAATTTAATTTCCATCATCATGCCATAAAATGTTCTTTTGAGATAGTTTTTCCAAAGATAACAAGCCCACTAAGGGAACAGAAACATTTTTGTTTTCATAAATTTTATTTTCATAAATGTAATTTCTCTATTGAGGATTCCTATATTTATCTTTCCCACTAATATAGCTACTTTAAAAGAATAATCTATTTCTGGAAAAGAATTACATTCAAAATTAGAAGATTAGAATTAAAATTGATTGATGAGAATTTTGATTTAGAACTCAACCAGGCATTGGAAAAGTTAATAGAGGAGTAAGAATATGGCTTTTACACAGTCTTGATATAATGAGACTTTCACTAATTTTTTACCTCTTAGTTTCCTTCAAAAGAAAATAAACTTTTAATAGGTTCACTTAAAATTTCACTAACTAGACCCTGAAGATTGAAGATAATCTCTAATATAGTCACTTAGATGGTTTAGAATAAACTAGTCATTTTCACTTCTCAAATATCAGGTTTGTTGTTGGTACTCAGCGGGGTCCCCAACAGATATTGGAGTTTGGCAGAGTCCCCTGGCACATTCGGGGCCACGGCCATCCCCAACAGATGGATATTGAGGTACTAAACCAGGTGACAGTTACTCAGAAAGAGGAATCCTTACTATTGCTATTATTATGAATTAAGTGACTCCTGGTGGTCAAAGTGTAGTCCGCTTGTTTTATGACCAGGTTACATGAACGCCCTGAACACCTTTCTTCTCAGACAGTGAGTGAGGATGAGAATTACATTGTAATCTGAGATAAAATGCAACTGTGATGATAAGTAGAATAGAGCCGAGACCTCTTTTTTTTTTTTTTTTTTTTTTTTTTTTTCAACCCAAAACTATAGGGTTACTGTTTTTTCCACATTTAAAATTAACGTATTCTGTCCACCGGGAATAATAAATAATGGAGGGTAAACAAACCCAACCCCCCCCGCCGGGGAGAGGCCGAAATCTACCCACCCACCTCTATGCTCCCCCCCCCCGAGACCTCTTTCTTTAGATAATCCAAAAAGTCATCTCATGGGAAGAAGCACAGTAACTATATAGACTATAACTATAGACTAAAATCATCAAAATATCAAGATTAACACTAAGTAACCAGTATTGTGGCCATAAAAAATATTTTAAGTCAGTCATCAAATGAATAAAGTGAGTCACTCGGATTTGATCAAGAGTTTTCTCTGCACTCTGTGAGAAAATCTCAGGTGTAATGCCTTTTATGTTTGTTTGTTTGCTGCTGAAATCTGATGGTAGATTTGCCGCTGGGGATTGCCCGCATCAGTGCTTCTTCTCTTAGCAAGAATAGGTAAGAGTCGACTGTAGTGAGGAGCTATAATTAGCTACTCACCTTTTTTTTGAGAACCAGAAAATCTGGTTTCCTGTTCAGATTAAATGAGCACTCCAAAGGTGTATAGTTTTTGACTTAGATAATCTTGAAACAGATGATACTGAACTCTTCAAAAACAGCCCTTTTGCCACTGCTAATCTGGTCTTACTTTTTAACATTTGTGGCATTGTGTTGTGGGGAAAAAAAGACCAGAGATCAAATCAAGGTATTTTCCCCAATTGTGTATTGTACAGTATGTAAAACACTGAAGCTGATTGAACTGAATAGCGTTGAGTTCGTGTAAATCACAGAGTGTCAAGGTTTGCCTGACAGTTACTGAATGATTATTTCCCGCCCCACTGATTGATTTGGTCAATTAGAGGCAAATAGGAACGTCACAAGTGGAAAGGGTAATGAGAGTCATTATAGACGTAAACGTAGAATGAAGAGCAACCTTGTCACAAAAGGGGTCTGCTCTGGCTAGCTCAGACATTGATGGCCCAAGAGTTTATTCTTATTTCTCTTTCAGTGGAACAGCACCTTAGCTTGATGAAAATTTCAAGAAAATCGAAATGGACTCAAACATCATTTTATAATGAACTTAGATAAGACTTTTTTAGTTATTTTTTTAACAGTGGCATGCTAAAAGATTCATCATGATTTAGATATTTTAAGTCATGTCTTCACATTAAAATTGCAGTTGCATTTTAGAACAAGTTAGAGGTGCTAAAAAAATTTAAAAAAGAATACCCAGATGCTAAACTTACGTGTAACTTTTCCATTGGGGGAGTTCTAACTCATGTTTTAGGACAAATCCAGTGAGTAACCAGTGCAGCTGTAAAAACATCATTGCAAAGTAAATGACTCAAAAACACAGAAATGTGTTGCTTAGTTTATGCAGGCCAATAGTCTGAAATGGTCCTTTTACAGACTCTAAGGAAGAGTTCATTCCTGCACCTCTCCTAGCTTCTTTTTTTTCTTATATTTTATTTTATTTTATTTTTTTTTGCTTTTTGGGTCATATCCAGCAATGCTCAGGGGTTGTTCCTGGCTCTGCACACAGGAGTTACTCCTGGCGATGCTTGGGGGACCATATGTGATGCTGGGGATTGAACACTGGTTGGCTACATGCAAAGCAAATGCCTTACCCACTGTGCTATCCCTCTGCTCCCCACCCACCCCCAGCTTTTTGAGGATTGCTGGAAATCTCTTGCATTCTTTGACTTGCGGCTGTGTTGCTGTTATCACTGTCTCCATTACCACATAACATAACTCTCCTGTCTCTCCTGAACACAACTGTGGTTAGATTTTAGTCCTCAGCCTCGGCCAAAAAGGATCTTCTCTTGAGATCATTAATTGAATTACATCAGTAAAGTCTTTTTTCTATTTTTTTCCTAAGAAGTTTCCATTCATATTCAGAGTAGACATAGCTCTTGGGGACCACTTTCAGTGTACTCAGTTCTGTTTTACAGCAACTCGTCTTCCATTTTGATTATGTCCCAAGAGTGGAAGCCAGCGGGTCTGGTGTGTAGGGGAGCTATATGTGGACAGGTAAGAATTTGTTTTTTGCACTCTGACTTCACTGCCTCTGGGAACTTAATCAGTGGCGCCTTCCAGACCCACAACGGCCCACTGGCTGGCAGCTCACCTTTCTGGATAATCAAACAAATCCAGTGAGCACTGGTAGTCACTGGATTTGTTCTAAAACATGAGTTAGAACACCCCAATGGAAAAGTTACATGTAAGCTCAGCATCTGGGCGTTATTTTTTATTTTTTTTAGCACCTCCAACTTGTTCTAAAATGCAACTTCAATTTTAATGTGAAGACATGACTTAAAATATCTAGATCATGATGAATCTTTTAACATTCATCATGTGATAGACCAGAAAGGTGTATGACTCCTTGTACTTCTTGTATCACTCCTTGTACTTCTTTATTGGCTGAATGTATGCTCCTTCTTAAGCTATCCCAAATCACAGGGGATGGCATCCTTCCTACAAGTCTCAGTAGTCTTGGGGTGTTTCAGTGGCTTGCTTTGCTCCCACAGCTCCAAATTTAGGAAATGTTGGAATGGTGTTATTGTTTGCGTTGTGTTCAGTGTGATGTTGTTGCAGTGTCTAGTCTGTGTGGCTCATGACTTTACTCCATCGCATGTTACTGCTTCATACTCCCTTGCTTAAAATCCTCACTAGAAAGATTTCACATTAAGTTTTTCTTAAACGTGCCTGTCCTTAGCCTATACCCTAAACAGATACTGCTGGAACCAGGTGCTAAGTTATCAGGAGGTACCTTCAGCTGGGAGAAGGAAATAGCACCCTTGCTAAAGAATTCACCCTCATGCCTCATCCCCCCCACCTCTATTCCAAAGTCAGCCTTTGTGTCTCACTTCCCCTGGTTCCATGTAATTAGACTTTAGAGCATTCTGCCATTAGAACTTCTTAGACTAGTCTGATAAATGGCTTTGTGAGAGGACTTTGTCAGTACCCACTGTACCTAAATTTTCCCCAAGACAGTGTTGTTGAACTTTTTGTGGTAATTCCATAATGACTCTAAGACAAATAAAGGTTTTTGCAGGGATAGAGAACAGACTCTGGACTTGAACTTCTCTCTTGGCTGTTATTTTCTGCTCTTTCTTTAAGTTGTGACCTGAACAGACATGCTGAGCATGAGCTCGGCGACACACCCCTGGTCGGTCATTGCTGCTTGTATTTTGTTGCCCATCACGGGTTCAGCCCTGTTGACAACAGGCGCCTCTGTCTTCTCCAGATACCCTTTTAATAACTACTTTCAGGTCCATAGCGTGTGGGAGATTTCCTCTGACACCTACATTCCTGGGACATAGATTGTCGCTTCTCTCAGAGCACTAGATTTAAATCTAACTTTCATCAAATATAGGACTTTGATTGGTGACCATTCATTTAAAACCATGTTTTAGTGACTTCATTGGGTTTGGGCAGTATGCACAGTAGTTTCTGGAATCTATTTGCTTCCTTCATTAATCACCGATCCCGATGAGGAGAATGATGACATCTGGTGTCACATAGCAACTGTGAGGGCTAACTCAGTCCTTGATGAGTCATTTGGTGACTGAATAAATACATAAGGAAAGGGAGTGAATGTTGTTGAAGGATGTTTTGTCATTTTGGATACATTTTTAGGTTCTAAGTACCCAGGTCAATTGTCTTCTGATTATACGTCGATTTAGTCATTATTTTACTTACTACCACAGAGTAGAACCAAACTGATATTCTATGGAGAACTTTAGATTTCAAAGCATCACTAAATATTTGCAAGTAAAGGATCAACTGGGAATTGACTCGTGAAGTGACAGAAGCTATTTTAACTTGGAATCTCCTGTCTCAACATCCATTTTCTCTAAAAAGCATTCTGTAATAAAAACAGTATCCACGGGGCCCTTTAGTATTTCTTGGGTGGACTTGTCAGTATGACACATTATCTATATCTGCCAGGGTGCCTTATTGTAAACCCTGCTTTGTCACCTCTGTCCTTGTGTGTCATCCCACACAGGGAGATGGCACAAGCCTGGAAGTGGAGAGTGAGGTGGATGACACTTATTTGGTGATAAATGCAAGGGCGCCCAAGACACATACCTCAGGTTGACATATAATACCTAATTCAGAGTTTAATTATCATTAAAATAAAAGGCAAGGAGGAAGAGAGTAGAAAAGGGAAAGGTAATTCATAGCCGGGATGCTATATTGGACTTTCATGGGTCCTGCTCCGATGGCAAGGCCAGCCTTTGAGTGCAACATCCTTCACAGTAACACACATTGACTTTGACACTGTCCCTTGATGAATGGGGGTGCTGGCTCTCATGTGTGCACTGTCTGTCTCAGACATTTGGTGGGACTCATAGTAAGTTTTGCATTTTTATTTCTTATATTGTACAGTCTCAGGCTGATGCTCATCTACAGAGCAACAAATTATCGTGCACAAGAAAGAAGCTCTTTTAACGCATGCAAAGTCATGGGATTACAATTCCAAAAGTACAGGACACATGTTCCTCGTTGCCCCCATCAAAGTGGCAAACAGCATTTTCACAGATGACTTGCCCAGGGCGTCATCCTCAAGGTCCTTCAGTTATAGGCCTGAAACTATTCAATGCCTGAAATATTCAATGCCTGAACCAACTTTCACCTCTACTCAAGAGGTGAAAGTTGGTTCTCATGTAATGTGTCGGATTTGTTTCTTATTTAACGTTTACTCTCAATGAAGAGAAAATATTTTTGTCTTAAAGTATAGGATATAAAAGAAAAGATTATGTATATACAACAAAAGTATCAAGTGTTAGTAGTTATTCATGAGTGGCACTTAGGGTTTTGGGCAGGTTATTTGAACTCATTTTGCTTCTGTTTCTTCATCTCATATTCATAATCATTTCTTGGTACTGTTATAAGTATTTTCATAAAGTTGTTTGCACACAGAAACACCTCCTTATTTTAAAATTGTATATATGGTATAACATAGTTATAAGACTGTCAATGTTTTAAGTTTGTTTGAAAAGTAACTTTATCTCCACCACTGCCAATGTACCAAAGACCACCCACCACTTGGTCTCTAGGTCTCTCTTAGCCCACTTTTTAATTCCTACCCCTCTATCCCATGGCCACCACCTCCTGGGAACCTCACTCCTGTGGTTAAAGTGCAACCATTTGCTGTCATTCAATATGTCCCCTCCCTTGATTTATTCTTTATACTCCATGCATGAATGAAATCAGTGTTTCTCCTTCTCCCACTAATTTATTTCTCTAATGGGACCATATAGCTCTGTTCAAGCTGTATTAAAAGGTTAGGTATCATCTTTTCTTATAGTTGAGCTATATTAGTATCTGTGTATATATGTAAAATATAAATATATGTGCTACATATATGTATATTACATATATGTATATATACACACATACATGCATTCTGATATATGCATGTATAGATACACATGTACACACATATATAATATATGGGATCATAATATATATATATATATATATAATTATATACACTCATATAAAATGTAATGATTCCTTTACCCCTTCATCTATTGTTAGGCTTTGGATTGTTTTCAGATCTTGAGTACTTTAAATAGCACTGTAGGAAACATAGGTAAGCACATATCTTTTTAAGTTGATGTTTGTGAAAATACAGCAATCTTCACAGAGCAAATTCAATTAACTTTGTTTTAAGATGGAGAAAAACAAAGACTGGGGAGGTAGTGTAGTGGAGAAGAAACTTGCCTTGCACATGACCAACCCAAGTTCAATCCCCAGCACCCCATATGGTCCTCCAAGTTCTGCTAGGAGCGATACCTGAGTGCCACTGGATATGGCCCCCAAAACAAAGATGGAGAAAAAGAGGCAGTGTAGGAAAAATAATTTAATCATAGTCACACAAGCTATACATGACAGAGCTGAAATTTGTTTTTTGTCGGGAGTGGAGGTTCCCACTTGACTGTGCTCAGGGATTACTCCTGGTTTTTGCTCAGGAATGATTCCTTGGGTAACCATATGGGATGTTGGGGATCTAACCTGGGTTGGATCATGCAAAGGCAAGAGCCCTTCTCACATGATATCTTTCCATTCTCTATCTTTGGTATTTCTTAATTGTAATCCTATATTTCTTGAAGCTTTTTAGTTACTATTTTCCGCTGTTGTGAAGAAGAGAAAGTGTTACCTAGATAATTTCATACAAAATTTATTTTCTTGTCCAGAAACAGTAAGAAGTAGATATTTATGTACCAAACTAGAATGAATCTTAAAAAGTCTTTCATGAAACACTTTCTTGAAACTGTGATGAATCATTTTTTGGCAGTGTGGATGAATACTCCCACTTAAGCTCATCTTAGAAAGAGTTTCATTTTCTTAATTCTTTGGGACTGGTGTAGTCACAGTGAGGTTTATTTTAGGGATACCAGCTTAGAAAGTTGGGTGGAGAGCACAGAATATCCATACATATCTAAACCACATTATGGTTTACTTAAACTATAATAATAATAGTTCCTTTACTGACACTATGAAAGAAAGCAAGCAAGACTTTTGGGGAATAGCAAATAGCCATCTGAATGATAAATATTAATACTTATATCTTTGCTACTATCAAGGGAAAAAAAAGAGTTTTAAGATAGATTTTTAAGGGCTGGAGCACAGGACTCAGTGAAATAGTACATAGTACATGGTGTGTGTGTGAGTCTTTGGGTCTGACTCTTGGTGCTGCCAAAACTAGTTTTAAAAAAATAAAGATTCTAGGGGCAGAGTAGTAGCACAGCAGGGAGGGCATTTGCCTTTCTCATGGTCCACTTATTCTGACCTTGGTTTGATTCCTGGCATCCCACCAGGAGTAATTCCTGAATTACAGAGCCTACAGAGCCAGGAGTAATCTCTGAGCATTGCTGGGTATGATCCGAAAAGCCAAAATAAATAAATAAATAAATAAATAAATAGATAAATAAATACTAATGAAAATAAAGAGCCTAGTGTTGGGGCTGGAGAAATAGCAAAGTGGGTAGGGTATGTACTTAGTCCTAATCAGGTAGGGTGGGAAAGGTTATTAAAACAGGTTTGTGCTTCTTTACAAGGAGTATGCTTAATGTGTTTATCTATGCATAATAACTATTCATCTTACAGTTTGCTATGACAGTTACATGTTTGGAACACTTTAAGCATTATACACAGATATTTGTGATTTCTATCAAATATTTACCAGCCATGCACTGTAACAGAATGTATAGTATTCCCTTATCCAGTTTTCAACTCTTTTTTTCCCTGTATTTTAAGGTTTGGGTGAGATTTTCTAGATTTTTAATATTAGAAAAGAGATACAATTTAAAAAAATATGTGTTAATAGAAGCATGAACAAAATGAAATTAGGCTGATATGTAATAGAAAATAAGACAGTTTAGCAGTAAGGTCTTGACATTTCTAAATTGCTAGATCCTGTGGTAATGTCCTTTGGTAATATCATTTAGCTTCTTTATGTGACTGTCTCTTCTAAAGAGAGGAGCCTTGGGACCTAGACTTGCTCACTTGCTTTGATCATCAGAGACTTGCCTGGCATTTTATTGGCTCTTAAAGAGAAAAGCTTCTCTTCATGTTTTTGGAGGGTGTGGGGTGACACACCTGGCAATGCTCAGAGGTAACTCCTGGCAGGGCTCAGGAGGCCATATGGGATGCCCAGGATCAAACCAAGATAGGCCACGTGCAAGTCAAATGCTCTATCTGTTATGCTGAGGCTCTTGCCACAACTCTCTTTATTTTTATATCAATGGCTGAGACAACATCAACTTGGGATAATCTGTGAACATGTCTACACCCCCACACATCACCATGCTGCTAAAAGAATATAGAGTAGAAAGAATGAAAAAAAAAGTGAAACAGATCATTAATGTAGAAGATAGTCACAGGACACATGGTTTATTTGAGGGCAGCCGTCTTTGTGATTCATTCTACCCTTAATCTTGCTATGTATTGGACAGATATTTTCAGTTCAAAATCAAGTCTAATCT
>JAJIBD010031738.1:0-22322 GCA_021461705.1 Cryptotis parvus
TCCTTTCTTTCCAGCGCCTGGTTCTCCAGCTTAGCAGCCAGTTACCTTTGTGCCAGCTGCCTTCGAGTCATCAGTGCCTGAATGCTTTCATACACCTTTTTCCAGATCTTTCTGTCTGCACTGAAGTTCTGCAGCTGTGCTCAGTAAGTCAGATGCTGCTCTACCCCTGGCTGTGAAGTTTCCAGGTACTTTACGAGTTTCGTTCCATGGAAGCGGGCTAGCTCTGTCAGCAGGAAAGAGCGTGTAAGGGGCTGGAACAATAGTATAGCAGGTAGGGTACTGGCTTTGCACTTGGCCCACCCAGGTTTGCGATCCTCGGCATCCCTTAGGGTCCCCAAACATTGCCATGGGAGTAATTACTAGTGCAGAGCCAGGAGTAACCCCAAGCATTTCCAGATGTGACCCCAAAAGCCAAAAAGGCATCAGATTGCCACCGACCAATGAGACAGCATATGTGTCTTTATGCAAATGATGGGATGTGCCGAATAATTGGACTTGAGTATGCAAATAAGGGTGTATAAGGGACCAATCAGAGGCCGGGCAATGCTTACAGCAGGTGGGGCACTGGCCTTGCACTCTCAGCCCAGCAGGGTTCGATCCCAGCATCCCATATAGTCCCTGAGCACCACTAGGGTAATTCCTGAGTGTAGAGTCAGGAAGTAGACACCATTGGATGTGGCTGACCCCAAAACGATCTTCCACCTTTCAGGTGTGCTTTCTCTTGAACAAATCTTCCTCTGAGGATTCGAGGTTTTGAAAGCAAGACATAGAGGCAAAACCTGCCTTAGTTACATTTTCTGGCCTGCGTCAGCCTTCCTCGTCTAATGAAGTGACGCAGGTTTTGAATGGCTTCATAATAGCTACCTTCAAACTGTTGTTCATTTGGGTGATATTACTGTGCTCTCCACGCATGTAATGCTTTTAACTCAGGCAAATTAATGTGATTCTCATGGTCTTTGCATGCTGAAACCTCAGGATAATTTTTTTCTTTTTTGGGTCACCCGGCAATGCTCAGGGGTTACTCCTGGCTCTGCACTCAAGAATTACTCCTGGCAGTGCTCGGGGACCATATGGGATGCTGAGAGTTGAACCCCGGGTAAGGCTGGGCGTGCGTGCAAGGCAAACCTTCTACATGGGCTATTACGCTCGGCTCCAGGATAAATGACCCGTAGTCTTTCCTTCACACCCAGTAAAATGATCTCTTTAAAAGGTGAGTCTATTTCCTTTGGAGAAATAGTGAAGACTCTGCTAAAGAAGGATGGCTGTGGGAATGATGAAAACACAAGGGCCCAGACAGAGAATGAGAAACAATTGTTGGGAAGTTCAGAAATCACCACATAATCACTAAGTCAGATACCATCAGAAACATAGAATCAGGAATAAAATCTTTCAGCTTGGTACGAGAGGCCCAGCAAACAGGAAGGAGAATGGTGAAAAAATCTGAAAGCCATTTCGCTAATTTTTCTTCTCTGAGGTAACCGAGGGAATGATCTGAGGCTCTTTGAGTTACTGGAGTGAGCTGATGCCCTTAGGCTACACTAGCGCGTGACAGGAAGTATGGAATGTTGCAGGTGCCTGGAGCAAATCAATGAACAGCGGAAGACAAAGAGATGCAAGTGAAGTGAAGGTAACAAAGGTGGAATATCCTTGTGTTTAAGTGAGTGCCCTTGATGTATGCAGAGGTTCTGGGGTACTGAAATAAAGTGAAGCAGGTAGTTACTGTATTTAACAGCATAGGCCTTGGATTGCTTTCAGAGTGAAATAGGGACCTCAGAGTGAAGGACCTTGACTCAGCTAAAAGTGACCAAAGTGTTGCCTTTGTTTGTGGGTGGGGAATGCCACGGAAGAACCGCGTTCTGAATTTCGGTCTGAATTGCTTAGCGCGCTTCAATATTCCCACTAATCCTTTTGAAATTGCTTTGGATAATGGTTCAATGATTCAAGGTCCAGGGACCGCTCCTGCCTCTGCATTCAAAAGTTACCCCTGGTGACTAACTCTGAGGACCATATGGGATCCCAGGGGATGAATCCGGGTCCGCTGAAGCCGCTTACCCAGCAAATGCCTACCCACTGGGGACTATTTCTCTGACTGCAAAGTGGAGTTTTTTGGACTCAGTACAATTGTACTATGTGCCCCCTTGCATTCCTCCTTATAGTGTCTGGTAGTTGAGTTCTGGTGATTTTACTACTCTCTAAACGTCATGTCTAGTATTCCTTTCACAAACTTTTAGTGAGTCTGCCAAGGAGTAACCATTTATTATCAGTGCTTTGCGACTAGATGTTAGGGACACAGTGATGGAGAAATATTGAACTTGGGGTGCTCCCATTTGTGACATAAAGGTTAGGCAGAAATGCAGATCTTAAGAAGAAATTAGGGAATGGAGCCGAATAGCACAGCAGGAAGGGCATTTGCCTTGAGGCTGCCCACTGGGGTTTGATCTCCGGCATCCCTGTGCACCTCCAAGTAATTCCACAGGTGACAGAGCCAGGACGAAACTACGCCGCATCACCAAGTAGTACCCAAAAAGTAAAATAAACAATAGAAATGAAAGAATAAGTGAAAAATCAGAGGAATGTAAGTTAGGCAGGGCATTAATGTTGCTGTGGCGGAACTCTCAAGGGTCACCGTGAAGCTTTGTATGTTTTGAGAGTTCTAAATCTTGTTGGCCAGAGTGATATCTGCGATCACAGCTTAGACCGAAGGCCCTGAAGGGGTGAAAGGAGAAAAGAATTATCCAAACAGAAAAAACATCAATATCAGAGCACCCAGAGAAGAATAAGAGGCCAAAAATGATTGTGTTTGTAGGGTCGCCTCCAGGAGGCTTAGACCCCAGAAAGAAGAGGTTAGATTTGCAAAGGGTTTATCGAGAAAAATGACTGAGAAGGATAAAGGAGGGAAGAAGGAAGCAGGAGCGGGGGAAGGCAGAGTTTCAGGGTCTGGGATAGGTCTTGGTGCTCATGAAAGAGAGGAGAGACTTCAATGGCTCACCACGATCTCTGGGTATGTTTGGGTTGGGACTATTAGGAATTCCGGCCAGTAAATTCTCACCCTCTGGAAGATTTCATGCATCTTGCTCAGGAGGCTGATGGAGATGGGGGAGATGTGCTTGCGGGGGCAGTTCTCCATCCCTAAGCGTCTACACCGCTCAGTTATTGTACTGAAGCTTAGCCCCAGAGTGTAGTGCCAGCATGGCGGCTCCTTATTCCCAAGTGTGGCAGTCAGGGAGCTGAGCGCTTTGTGGCAGATTCTCTGTGAAGGGAGGATTTGAACCGAGCGGCTTATCTTTGGCTACCACTAACGCCCACTTCAGTATTAAGTGCCAGATAGGTGGGACTTAAAGTGCTATAAAGGGTTAAAGAACTGCTAAAGTGATTAGGGGCACCCACAAGGGTTTCCTGTGAGCTTTCACCACTATAGTTGCTTTAGGGGCCATAGTTGCTGTAGTTTATCTCCTGTGTCTGATTCTGCAGGTCTTAGTGGATAAGTTGATATTATTCAAACCTTTTGTTTGTTTGCCTTTTGAATCACACTCCAGCAGTGCTCAGGGGCTTACCCCCAGGCTCTGTGGACAGTGATTATACCTGGTGGTGCCAGGGGAATCATATATATTGCCAGAGATTGAACCTGGGTCTTGTGTGAAGGCAGGAGTACCGAACATCTATGTTGTCAAGCCAATTTTCATTCTCCAGGGATCAGTTAGTTATAATGGTATTGGGTCAGAGATGTGGCATTCAGAGTTCTAAGTAGGGGAGACACTGGTCTATTCGAGATGAATCCAAATGACTCACTGGAGGGAGTCATCCGTGTTCCCTCACTTCACTCATTCTACAAACAGAGTCCCACATTCTGATTATGATCAAAATGAAAAACAAATGTCTTAGCCATGAAGTGATGTTTCATCTCAGTTACTTCTTGGATCCAACAGGTTCAAAGTGTCTGGGACAGAAGGGGGTAGTAATGAGTGCGCAGTTCTGTGGGATCCAAGTTATGTCCTTGGAAACCAGAACTTTGATAAAATGTTTTTAATTGAATTACTGTGTGATGGACAGTTACAAAGCTGTTGATGATTGGATTTCAGTCATACAATGTGTCAGCACCCATCCTTCCACCAGTGCACATTTCCCAACACCAATGTGCCCCCCATTTTCACTCTCACCCACCCCCCAACCTATCTCTATGGAAGACTCTCTCTCTCTTAGTCTCTCCTTCCCTCCCTCTCTCTCTCTCTCTCTCTTTCTCTATCTCTCGACTTTTGTGCACTCTGGAAACCAGAACTTTTAACCCTGGTTGTTGGTATGAAATCCATTCTTTCCAATGGGACATTAGAGGTGATTATTTGAGGTGCCAGTTGACCTTATCATGTGTCAGATAGGTACATCTGATGTACCTATCTGACATCTAGAATACATAGGTACATCAGATGTACCTATCTGATGTAGCTTCAGTCATTCTAGTTGAATGTGTGGGCATCTGCCTTGTTAGTTACTTTGTCACAGAAGGTAGAAGTCCATGTGTTGGACCAAGCGTGAGCTTTCTGTGTCCTTTGCCATCATGTCTGTTTCCACTTTCCCTTGTCATCTGGATAGTTCCAGCGTTGTCAGTGATTATTAGGATGTAACATCAGTGAGGTGCTTATTGCTTCAGTGACCTCGCCTCTTCCCGGATGTGCATTTTCTGGTGGCGTAAAAGATGTGGCTAAGGATTCTTGCCTCTGTTCCCACTCCCATTTGCGACTCTCAAGTCTTCATACCCTGTCTGTGATCAGTCTTGTCATTTGCCATTGCCCATAATCTACATGTATGTTAGTGTCGGTCCAACTTCCCTTTCATCACAACATAGCGACCAGCTTTACTAAGGTTTCTTCTCTGCTTTCCTTCAAGGTCGCCCATAAATGGATATGGGACAGGAAGTCCCATTTACATTTTATAATTTTTCCCGATATATCCTAAAAATTTTATTTTATTTCCCTCTTTCCAGCTTTCTTAATGGTATAACTGGTGGCAGGGAATATACCAGTCTTATTACTAGGTGTTAGGATCAGGTCCTTCCAGAATCTTTCACATTTCTACACTACTATACAGTTCTAGACAGGATCTAGCCATGACCCATCATCCCAGTGAGCCTAGCAAGCCAAGAGCAATCCACATAAAGAGGTCAGTCATTCTCAGCATTCAGACTCCACAGCTCCTCAGAGCTCCACCCAGAAAACTGATCTTTCCCCATTGAGTTCCCTCAGTAAATGCTTGAGATGAGAGCCTTCTACTGAGAGTATACGGCTATCACCTACACAGCAGAGCCTGGCAAGCTACCCGTGTTTTATTTGATATTCCAAAAACCAGTAACAATTATGGACTAATTCCCATGACCTGAAGAAATGATTTGAGGGCTCTTCCTGTTCCTGGAGCAAGCAGATGCCCTAGGGTACTCTTGCTTACAACAGGATATATGGCGATGATTTGCTGCTTGAGCAAATCGATGAACAATGGATTCAGGAACTTTTTCTGACTTTGTGCTCAGTAGTGACTCCTGTCAGGTTCAGGGAGACCATATTGGTGTCACAGATTATACAGGAGCCAGCAGCATGAGAAAGGCAAGTGCTTTAACCCCACCTCTCACCCCCCCTTTGTTCAGCTTTCTTCCGGGGGCTTCTTTTTTTCCCTATTTTTTTTTTTGCTTTTTTGGGTCATACTTGGAGATGCTGAAGGGTACCCCTGGTTCTGCACTCAGGAATTACTCCTAGTGGTGCTCAGGAGACCATATGGGATGCTGGGGTTAGACCCAGGTTGGCGCCTTAGATTAACACCCTACTCTCTGTGCTGTTGCTCTGATCCTCACGCAATTTCTATATGGCCTTAGATATTAGGAGCTGAGGGATGGGTGCCAGTACAACCATGAAATATGACATGGGTGACTCCCATGGTAATTTGAGCAGTATGCCAGTGTCCACTGGCCTTTATTAATCTTGATTCAAGCTGGTAAGATTTGTATCATACCATGCACTGATTTAGACTCACTTCATTTTTAGGATCTGGTGCAGCAGAATCTAGCTGCCAGAGGAGCTTATGTAAAGCCATGGCTCTTTGCAGCACATGATCCAGTCCTTTAAAGAATTAGAAAAAATGCAGCAGAGGGTTCTTAAAGTCATTTAAACTCCACTGTAGATGCTTTACTTTCTTCCAGAAATACCTTGCTACGCGTCCTGTAGGGGAGTTATGTCATGACCCTCTACGCCCTTCGTTTCCTATTATAGGTACCTCAAACATCACTAGGCCTGCCAAATCATATATCCCAAGTGGCCGAGGACTGCTTATCCCACACTACAGCCTATTACATCTGAAAGCCTTCAGCTTTCTCCATTCATTGGTATGCGGCCAGAGGCGATATTCCGTTCCTGCCATGAATGTCTTACCTGCAGCATCTGAACAGTTCCTCAGGCAATGCTTCTGTCCTGACTCGTGCTGACGTCAAAATTTTTATCTTCTGTTTTGCTCCTCATCATTTTAGCTGGGTTTTCATCAATATTATTGATTTTTTGAAAGAATATGCTTTTTAGGGTCATTGATTTTTTTTCTCTATTCCTTTCCATTTCCATTTCATTGTTTTCATTTATGGTCTTTATCATTCCCTTCCATTTGCTTTGTGTTTAGTTTTCCCTTTTTCATTTTTAAAAGATCCAAGTTGGAGGACTTAAAAATGACTCAGTGAAATTAGCCAGAAGGAGAGAGACAGATACAGAATGACTGCATTTATTTGCATGGCATTAATATATATGTACATATTATGATACCAATATCCAAGGTCAAGTGAAACATATATCAGGGAGGTCTTGTCAAGGTGGAAATTATCACAAACGTGTGGGAGTCAGAGGTTAGGTAAGACAGAAAATGGAACAGTGTGCTAACAATTGTCGGGGGTACTAATGCCAACCTAGAACTGAGCATTAAATAGAGGCAAAAGGATACACATGGCAACCATTTTAATGTATGTTCTGTAATCCATAGTCTGGAAGGGAAGGAAAAGAGAAAGAGAGAAAGGGAAAGAAATAAAGAACGGGCCATGGAGGTGGGCTGGGGAAGGGGGGAGGAACCCGGGGGACGTTGGTGGTAGGAGATGGGCACTGGTGGAGGGACGGGTGTTGGAACACTGTATGACCAAAACCCAAATATGAACTTTTTAATTGTATATCTTTGTAATTGTAAAAATAAAAAAAAAATTTTAAAAAAGGAAAAAATGACTCAGTGACTTAAAATGCTTGCCTAGCAAGCACCAGGTCACTATGTACAAACCCCTGGTACTGCCATTTTATGTTGAGGTGATCAGAATAATTGTGCTGTTTTGGGATTTCTGGTGAAAAGGGTGCAGCCACCTAGCTCTGTGGCAGAGAAAGTGTCCAGGGCAATCTTGAAGTCCTCCCTCTTAATCCTTAGGTCTTGTTAATATGGCTGGGTCTGGGGCATCAGTGAGTGGAGGGGATATGAAAGCTGAGGTCATTAATTCAGGAACTTCAATAATAAAATAACTCAATGCTGTAAATTTTTCACTTAGTACATATTTGGATAGCTTGTTACTTCATTTTCATATTTTCATAGTTTAAGTTGTGTTTCCCCTTTTGATCCATGATTTATTTAAAAGTGTTGTTAAGAAAAGAATGCTCAATTAAATACAGGCAAAAAAATGCACGGATGGCTTCTAAGTGTATGTAGTGCAACCCACAATGTGTAAGAGAAGGAAGAGAGAGAGAGGGAGAGAGAAAAGAGATAAAGAACCTTTTAGGCAGACTATGGGAGTGGGGAGGGAATTGGGGACATTGGTAATGGGAAATGGGCACTGGTGGGGCGGGGTGCTGGAACACTATGTGACCTAAACCTCCAAACATGAACAATGTTGTAATTGTATATCTCACGGTGGTATAATAAAATGTTTAAAAAAAACAAAAAAATTAAAAAAATTAAAAAAAAGAAAGAATGCTCAGAGGATGGCGTGAAGGCACAATAGGTAAGGAGTATCCCTTACAAACGGCCAACCGGGTTAGATCCCGGCATCCCATATGGTCCCCCTGAGCACCATCAGGAGCAATTCCTGAGTACAGAGCCAGGAGTAACCCTTGAGCTTCGCTGGATGTGACTCAAAAGAATGCTCACATTTTCTCCAAATCCAATAAATTATACAAACTCGCCAAGCCCAAAACAAAAAGTAATCTCAGAAAACTAATTAAGATAGTTACACCAAAGTAAATTATCATAATATTTCCCAGAAAAAAATCTTTAAAATGTCCAGAATAAAGAGAAGTAACTTGAGAATGCAAACGATGCCAACAGATTTCTTATCAATAGCTGTGCATATATGATCACGATCACGATCTTCCCGTTGATCATCTATTTGCTAGAGCGGACACCAGTAATATCTCCAGTATATCTCCATATGTCCTGTCTCATGCCAGTAGAGCCAGGGACATCGGCTTGCTACAGGAACATAAAGAGCCTCAAACCATTATATTGGGTCATGGGAATGACCAAATATATATTGTTACTGGAATTTGGCATATCATATACAACCACGGGAAGCTTGCCAGGCTTGTCGAGCGGGAGGCAAACTCTTTTTAAACACCTCCAAATAAAGCATTTATTGATGAACCATGTGGCCAAGCGGCCGCTGAACCGAGTAAGCAAATAATATTTTAAGTTTCAAATAGTTAACAGACTATTTTGTTCATAAATAACGGATCTGAGAGCTGATTTTTTGGATTCATTTTGGGCTCTACCCAGTGATGCCCAGGGCTTACTCCTCGCTCTGCACTCAGGAATTGTTCCTGGAAGGGCTGGAGACATCATATTAGGTGCCAGGGATAGAACCCTGGAGGGCTGCTTGAAGTGAGAGAACTCTACTGTATTGTCATTACAGCCCCTGAGAACTATTTTGTTTTGCTTTTTGGTGTCATATCCGGCGATACTCAGGGGTCATTCCTGGCTTTGCACTCAAGAATTACTCCTGGCGGTGCTCTAGGATGCTATGGGATGCTGGGGATATAGAACCAGGGGTTAGTTTTGTGCAAGGCAAATACCCTCCCTCCTTGCTGTACTGTCACTCTGGGTCCGCTGATTGGTCCCTTGTAAACCCTTATTTGCATACCCAGTCCAATTGGTTCCCCACATCCTGTCATTTGCATAAAAACACATAGGCTGTCTCATTGGTTGGATGCAATCTGATGCCTTTTTGGATTTTGGGGCCCTGTCGGTGCTAAGAAAGGCAGTCTGCTACCGTAGCCCCTCATTTGGATGTATCTGGTTTCTGGAAACTTCTCCTCCCAATAGCTCTCTGCAAGAGGACATTGAGAGCTTGCTTGGAGGTTCTTGCTGGGAGCGCAACTGCTCCTAGGTCAGCCTCAGTTGGGGACCGCCACCCTTCTCAACCCAGGAGGGACGCACCTGGAGCAGTGAGGGAGGAAGGGGACACCCGCCTAGCCAGCCAGATCCGCTGAGTAACCCTGCAGATCCATGGAGTGATGGATGGCGCAGCTTGACCGCACATTTCTGGTTTTTTAATCACTGTATCACTGTATCACTGTCTTCCGGTTCATCATCGATTTGCTCGAGTGGGCAGCAGCAGCATCTCCATATGACCTGTCTCATGCAAGTAGAGCCCAAGGGCATCTGCTTGCCTCCAGGAACTAAAGAGCCTCAAACCATTCCATCAGGTCATGGGAATGAGGTCTATAACAGTTACTGGTATTTGACATATCAAATATGACACGGGTAGCTTGCCAGGCTCAAAATCTTATTTTTTTTTAAATTTATGGAAACATTACTGGTGTCTGCTTGAGCAAATCGATTGATAATGGGATGTCAAGTGATCAAGTGATTTTTAAATTGAATCACAGTGAGAAAAACATTACGGAGTTGTTATGATTTGGTGCCAGACATGTAATTTCCAGCACCTGTCCCTGCATCAGTGTCCATTTCCCATCACCAGTGTCTCCAGCTTCCCCTCGCCTGCTTCTATGGCAGGCAACTCTCTCTCTCTGTTTCTCTCTCTCCTCCCCCCCCTACTCTCTCTCCCCACTCCCACCCTCTCTCTCCCCCACCCCACCTTCTCTCTCTCTTTCTCTCTCTCTCTCGCTCGCTCACTCACTCACTCATTTGCTTGCTTACTTTCCTTTTGAGCATTATAGTTTACAATACAGATGCTGCAAGGTTATCAGGTATATCCCTTTACTCTTTTTATCTTGATCACTTGATCACTTGACATCCCGTTATTCATCAATTTGCTTGGCGGGCGCCAGTAATATTTCCATTTGACCCTATCACGTGCCAGTGTAGCCCAATGGCATCTGGTTGCTTCAGGAATACAAAAGAGCCTCAAACCGTTGATTCAGGGTCTTGACGAAGAAGTCTGACCATCTTGTAGGTGGCGGCCACGTGATATTTTGATATCCCGTGGGATCCAGTCGGTAACGGCTCCTAGTCCAGCAGTCATCTCCAAATCACATTACATGTCCAGCCCATTTGATTTTCGATGCCTTGGCAAACGAGACAGCGTCCCTGATTCTGGAACAACGATGGAGGTTGGAGCTCAGATTCCTTCTTTCGCTTGAGTGAGGTGTGATATTTCAAGTATAGCTCTGTCGATTCCTCTCTGGGAGACCCGAATAGCATTCTCATCCTGCTTTCGTAGGGCCCAGGTCTCTGAGGCCTATGTTAATGCAGGAAGAACGGTAGAGTTGAAGAGATGTGCCAGGAGTCGGAGGTTCTTTGTCTTTTTAGCTATTTCTTCCATGCTTTTGAAGGCACTCCATGCCGCCTCTTTTATCTAAAATACACAAAGTGCTAAGAAGTCTAATCTTAATGAAAAGTGGGGCAAAGTTTTAAAAAGACACTTAAACCTAGGTGCTGGTATACTGTATTACCAAGAACCAATTATGAACACCTTTGTAATTGTATGTCTCACGGTGGTATAATAAAAATTAAAAAAAAATAAAAAAAAACAAGTGTAATGTTAGAATAATGTAAATATGTAAATTTAAATATCTAAACAAATTACTTATTTTTAATAAATACTTTTATATTTTATTTAAAAAAACCCTAGGAGATAGAATAAAGACAGGAAAGCTCATATATGGATTCTTGGCCTTAGTCAGAAAATGGCAGTGAACACATCATTATACCAAATACTAACTTGAGTGACTTTCCAAAGGTGCTGGAGTTATGTTGACACACTGGAAGTCTCCGGCCTTCCTGTTACAAATACAAAACCCTACAGGAACTCTGGAAGATAGTCAAGCAGTTTCTCATAGACTGAAACGTATACTTCCAACATGACTTAGAAATCCACTCCTAGGTAATTTTTCTAGAGGTATAAGAATTTATATTCAAACAGAACCATGTAGAAATGTAAATAACAGGTTTATTCATCATTGCCTTGAACTGGAAGAGCTGTGATATTGTTGACTGATAATTGGTTGTAGAAGTATTGAACATTTATGCAATAGCATACTGAACAAAAATAAGGAAGTGCCTCCTGATACATACAACACTATGGTTGAGTTTCATAATAATTGAAAGCATAATAGTTGATATTATGCTAAGGGAAACTATTAAGCTAAGTAAGGGAAACCAGCAAATGTTATATGTTTGAATCTAATAGAATGGTGTACCTCAGTGGTTGCTACAAACTAGAATACACAGAGGGCTTCTATTGATTGATTGATTTATGTGTTTGTTTATATTAAACCACTGTGTGATAGATTACAAAGCTGTTCATGATTTGGGTTCAGTTATACAGTGTTCCAGAATCTATCTCTCCACCAGTGCATGTTTTCCAACACCAATGTCCCCACTTTTCCCCCACCTAATCTGCCTGTATGGCAAGTAGTCATCATATACTCCTTTTCCTTCTCCTCCTTTTCCTTCTCCTCCATCTACTTCTCTTTCTTCCCCTTCTTCTTCTCCTTCTTCTCTCCCTCCTCCTCCTCCTTCTCCTTCTCCTCCTCTTTCTCCTTCTCCTTCTCCTCCTCCTCCCCTCTCCTTCCCCTCCCCTCCCTCTCCCCATCCCTCCCCCTCTTCTTCATCTCCCCCTTCCCCTCTCTCTCTTTTGTGCTTTGTGGTTTGTAATACAGATACTGAAGGGTTATTATATATATATATAATATATATAGGGATATATATATATAAGGGATATATATATATATCCCTTTACCTACTTTCAGCACTCAGTTCTAGTCTGGTGTTACCATTTCTGACTATTGTCGGCAAACTCGACCCTTCTCTATCTTTCCTATCCTCTGCCACATACACATTTGTGGTAGATTCCAGCCATTGGCGTCTTCTCTTGGCCCTCCACAGGGCTGTCTTAGGGGCCCTTGAGCCTCTCCTGGCAATCCTGGGTTTGGTATTCCTGGCTACCAGCTCTGCACTGGGTGGTGCTTGGGGTAGGGTGTGTGTGTCCTCATTGTTCTGGGATTGGATTGACTTGTTGGCATGTGCTAGGTAGGTGTTCTGCCACTTGAGTCCTCTCTCCAACTTCAAGGCTGTTCACAAAACATTTTATTCAATTTTAAGTTTTTACAAAGTGGACAACACATGGGGAGCATTTGGGAACAGACAGAGCTGCACATAAAATGTAGCATGTTTTATCTTATGTAAATCATTAAAGGACTCAGTACTAATGGTCAGCTCATGGTCCTATTGACTGATTATAATTTTTATGGATCCAAAGAAAATGTGGAAATCCCATCTCCTTTCCGGTACCTATACACAGGAAATAAAACATCAACTAAAATTAGAAAGGTTGTTGTTCTAATGGTTACACATTAAAGGCTAAATGGTCAGAGGGTGCTGCTCATAGGGTTAAATGGTTAAAACATTTCATTATGACTCTCAGTTTTAGTATGTTAAACATGATTAATACTGTGATTAATATTTATAAGGAACATAACATAATTTTTTAACTAATTTCCACATAAATTTTTTATATTCTTCCTGCAAAACTGCATTCTTGAAGCACTTCCAGTGGAATGGCCTCGGTTAGGTCCCACCAACGTCCACCTGCTGCCCTAGGTCCCCTGTGTAACTATGTTCCACGTGTTGGTGGCTAAGCTGCCCTTCATCCCCTGTGTTACAATGTCCCATGTGTTGGTAGCTGAGCATGCAGCAGAGTGCAGAGTGCTTGGCCAACAATTGTCCAAGATGCAGGATGACCAACTAACTCTCAGTCATCTGAGAACTAAGAATGTTTTTGTATTTTTTAAATTGTTACTATTTTTTAAATGTCTATATAAATACTTAGAATTTTGCCATATGACCTGAAAATTCTTAAAATATTATTAGCCCTTTTAGATGAAGTTTACTAACCCTGGTCTTTAGAGTTTCAGAAGGCTCACTTTTTGGTTTCTGGGGCAAACCAGATTTCTGAATTAAATAGCAATATAATAGAATCCATCTCACTTTTTCCTGACTAATGCACCAGGCACTTTCACCAGAGCCATGTAGAATTCATTAACATCCAGTGAGTAAATGACCCAGGTTCACAGTTGTACTTCTGATACCTAGGTACCTAAATATTATACATACAAGGTTCTGTGTGTTTTCTCCACTATAGAGTGATTCCTAATACTATAACTTCTTTATTTCAGAATTTACCATGGTATCTGGTTCAATCTGTGAGGGAGCATAATAAGAATTTAATTTCCATCATCATGCCATAAAATGTTCTTTTGAGATAGTTTTTCCAAAGATAACAAGCCCACTAAGGGAACAGAAACATTTTTGTTTTCATAAATTTTATTTTCATAAATGTAATTTCTCTATTGAGGATTCCTATATTTATCTTTCCCACTAATATAGCTACTTTAAAAGAATAATCTATTTCTGGAAAAGAATTACATTCAAAATTAGAAGATTAGAATTAAAATTGATTGATGAGAATTTTTGATTTAGAACTCCAACCAGGCATTGGAAAAGTTAATAGAGGAGTAAGAATATGGCTTTATACAGTCTTGATATAATGAGACTTTCACTAATTTTTTACCTCTTAGTTTCCTTCAAAAGAAAATAAACTTTTAATAGGTTCACTTAAAATTTCACTAACTAGACCCTGAAGATTGAAGATAATCTCTAATATAGTCACTTAGATGGTTTAGAATAAACTAGTCATTTTCACTTCTCAAATATCAGGTTTGTTGTTGGTACTCAGCGGGGTCCCCAACAGATATTGGAGTTTGGCAGAGTCCCCTGGCACATTCGGGCCACGGCCATCCCCAACAGATAGATATTGAGGTACTAAACCAGGTGACAGTTACTCAGAAAGAGGAATCGTTACTATTGCTATTATTATGAATTAAGTGACTCCTGGTGGTCAAAGTGTAGTCCGCTTGTTTTATGACCAGGTTCCATGAACGCCCTGAACACCTTTCTTCTCAGTGAATGAGGATGAGAATTACATTGTAATCTGAGATAAAATGCAACTGTGATGATAAGTAGAATAGAGCCGAGACCCTCTTTCTTTAGATAATCCAAAAGTCATCTAATGGAAAGAAGCACAGTAACTATATAGACTATAACTATAGACTAAAATCATCAAAATATCAAGATTAACACTAAGTAACCAGTATTGTGGCCATAAAAATATTTTAAGTCAGTCATCAAATGAATAAAGTGAGTCACTCGGATTTGATCAAGAGTTTTCTCTGCACTCTGTGAGAAAATCTCAGGTGTAATGCCTTTTATGTTTGTTTGTTTGCTGCTGAAATCTGATGGTAGATTTGCCGCTGGGGATTGCCCGCATCAGTGCTTCTTCTCTTAGCAAGAATAGGTAAGAGTCGACTGTTGTGAGGAGCTATAATTAGCTACTCACCTTTTTTTAGTAGAACCAGAAAATCTGGTTTCCTGTTCAGATTAAATGAGCACTCCAAAGGTGTATAGTTTTTGACTTAGATAATCTTGAAACAGATGATACTGAACTCTTCAAAAACAGCCCTTTTGCCACTGCTAATCTGATCTTAATTTTTAACATTTGTGGCATTGTGTTGTGGGGGAAAAAAGACCAGAGATCAAATCAAGGTATTTTCCCAATGTGTGTTTGTACAGTATGTAAAACACTGAAGCTGATTGAACTGAATAGCGTTGAGTTCGTGTAAATCACAGAGTGTCAAGGTTTGCCTGACAGTTACTGAATGATTATTTCCCGCCCCACTGATTGATTTGGTCAATTAGAGGCAAATAGGAACGTCACAAGTGGAAAGGGTAATGAGAGTCATTATAGACGTAAACGTAGAATGAAGAGCAACCTTGTCACAAAGGGGTCTGCTCTGGCTAGCTCAGACATTGATGGCCCAAGAGTTTATTCTTATTTCTCTTTCAGTGGAACAGTACCTTAGCTTGATGAAAATTTCAAGAAAATCGAAATGGACTCAAACATCATTTTATAATGAACTTAGATAAGACTTTTCTTAGTTATTTTTTTAACAGTGGCATGCTTAAAGATTCATCATGATTTAGATATTTTAAGTCATGTCTTCACATTAAAATTGCAGTTGCATTTTAGAACAAGTTAGAGGTGCTAAAAAATTTAAAAAAAGAATACCCAGATGCTAAACTTACGTGTAACTTTTCCATTGGGGGAGTTCTAACTCATGTTTTAGGACAAATCCAGTGAGTAACCAGTGCAGCTGTAAAAACATCATTGCAAAGTAAATGACTCAAAAACACAGAAATGTGTTGCTTAAGTTTATGCAGGCCAATAGTCTGAAATGGCTCCTTTTACAGACTCTAAGGAAGAGTTCATTCCTGCACCTTTCCTAGCTTCTTTTTCTTATATTTTATTTTTATTTTATTTTTTTGCTTTTTGGGTCATATCCAGCAATGCTCAGGGGTTGTTCCTGGCTCTGCACACAGGAGTTACTCCTGGCGATGCTTGGGGCACCATATGTGATGCCGGGGATTGAACACTGGTTGGCTACATGCAAAGCAAATGCCTTACCCACTGTGCTATCCCTCTGCTCCCCCCACCCACCCCCAGCTTCTGAGGATTGCTGGAAATCTCTTGCATTCTTTGACTTGCGGCTGTGTTGCTGTTATCACTGTCTCCATTACCACATAACATAACTCTCCTGTCTCTCCTGAACACAACTGTGGTTAGATTTTAGTCCTCAGCCTCGGCCAAAAGGATCTTCTCTTGAGATCATTAATTGAATTACATCAATAAAGTCTTTTTCTATTTTTTTTCCTAAGAAGTTTCCATTCATATTCAGAGTAGACATAGCTCTTGGGGACCACTTTCAGTATACTCAGTTCTGTTTTACAGCAACTTCGTCTTCCATTTTGATTATGTCCCAAGAGTGGAAGCCAGCGGGTCTGGTGTTGGGGAGCTATATGTGGACAGGTAAGAATTTGTTTTTTGCACTCTGACTTCACTGCCTCTGGGAGCTTAATCAGTGGCGCCTTCCAGACCCACAACGGCCCACTGGCGGGCAGCTCACCTTTCTGGATAATCAAACAAACCAGTGAGCACTGGTAGTCACTGGATTTGTTCTAAAAACATGAGTTAGAACTCCCCCAATGGAAAAGTTACATGTAAGCTCAGCATCTGGGCGTTATTTTTTATTTTTTTAGCACCTCCAACTTGTTCTAAAATGCAACTTCAATTTTAATGTGAAGACATGACTTAAAATATCTAGATCATGATGAATCTTTTAACATTCATCATGTGATGAACCAGAAAGGTTGTATGACTCCTTGTACTTCTTGTATCACTCCTTGTACTTCTTTATTGGCTGAATGTATGCTCCTTCTTAAGCTATCCCAAATCACAGGGGATGGCATCCTTCCTACAAGTCTCAGTAGTCTTGGGGTGTTTCAGTGGCTTGCTTTGCTCCCACAGCTCCAAATTTAGGAAATGTTGGAATGGTGTTATTGTTTGCGTTGTGTTCAGTGTGATGTTAGTTGCAGTGTCTAGTCTGTGTGGCTCATGACTTTACTCCATCGCATGTTACTGCTTCATACTCCCTTGCTTAAAATCCTCACTAGAAGATTTCACATTAAGTTTTTCTTAAACGTGCCTGTCCTTAGCCTCTACCCTAAACAGATACTGCTGGAACCAGGTGCTAAGTTATCAGGAGGTACCTTCAGCTGGGAGAAGGAAATAGCACCCTTGCTAAAGAATTCACCCTCATGCCTCACCCCCCCACCTCTATTCCAAAGTCAGCCTTTGTGTCTCACTTCCCCTGGTTCCATGTAACTAGACTTTAGAGCATTCTGCCATTAGAACTTCTTAGACTAGTCTGATAAATGGCTTTGTGAGAGGACTTTGTCAGTACCCACTGTACCTAAATTTTCCCCAAGACAGTGTTGTTGAACTTTTTTGTGGTAATTCCATAATGACTCTAATACAAATAAAGGTTTTTGCAGGGATAGAGAACAGACTCTGGACTTGAACTTCTCTCTTGGCTGTTATTTTCTGCTCTTTCTTTAAGTTGTGACCTGAACAGACATGCTGAGCATGAGCTCGGCGACACACCCCTGGTTCGGTCATTGCTGCTTGTATTTTGTTGCCCATCACGGGTTCAGCCCTGTTGACAACAGGCGCCTCTGTCTTCTCAGATACCCTTTTAATAACTACTTTCAGGTCCATAGCGTGTGGGAGATTTCCTCTGACACCTACATTCCTGGGACATAGATTGTCGCTTCTCTCAGAGCACTAGATTTAAATCTAACTTTCATCAAATATAGAACTTTGATTGGTGACCATTCATTTAAAACCATGCTTTAGTGACTTCTATTGGGTTTGGGCAGTATGCACAGTAGTTTCTGGAATCTATTTGCTTCCTTCATTAATCACCGATCCCGATGAGGGAGAATGATGACATCTGGTGTCACATAGCAACTGTGAGGTCTAACTCAGTCCTTAATGAGTCATTTGGTGACTGAATAAATACATAAGGAAGGGAGTGAATGTTGTTGAAGGATGTTTGGTCATTTTGGATACATTTTTAGGTTCTAAGTACCCAGGTCAATTGTCTTCTGATTATACGTCGATTTAGTCATTGTTTTACTTACTACCCACAGAGTAGAACCAAACTGATATTCTATGGAGAACTTTAGATTTCAAAGCATCACTAAATATTTGCAAGTAAAGGATCAACTGGGATTGACTCGTGAAGTTACAGAAGCTATTTTAACTTGGAATCTCCTGTCTCAACATCCATTTTCTCTAACAAGCATTCTGTAATAAAAACAGTATCCACGGGGCCCTTTAGTATTTCTTGGGTGGACTTGTCAGTATGACACATTATCTATATCTGCCAGGGTGCCTTATTGTAAACCCTGCTTTGTCACCTCTGTCCTTGTGTGTCATCCCACACAGGGAGATGGCACAAGCCTGGAAGTGGAGAGTGAGGTGGATGACACTTATTTGGTGATAAATGCAAGGGCGCCCAAGACACATACCTCAGGTTGACATATAATGCCTAATTCAGAGTTTCATTATCATTAAAATAAAAGGCAAGGAGGAAGAGAGTAGAAAAGGGAAAGGTAATTCATAGCCGGGATGCTATATTGGACTTTCATGGGTCCTGCTCCGATGGCAAGGCCAGCCTTTGAGTGCAACATCCTTCACAGTAACACACATTGACTTTGACACTGTCCCTTGATGAATGGGGTGCTGGCTCTCATGTGTGCACTGTATGTCTCAGACATTTGGTGCGACTCATAGTAAGTTCTGCATTTTTATGTCTTATATTGTACAGTCTCAGGCTGATGCTCATCTACAGAGCAAACGAATGGGTCGATGCACAAGAAAGAAGCTCTTTTAATGCATGCAAAGTCATGGGGTTACAATTCCAAAAAGTATAGTACACATGTTCCTCCATTGCCCCCCCATCAAAGTGGCAAACAGCATTTTCACAGATGACTTGCCCAGGGCGTCATCCTCAAGGTCCTTCAAGTTATAGGCCTGAAACTATTCAATGCCTGAAATATTCATGCCAGACCAACTTTCACCTCTACTCAAGAGGTGAAAGTTGGTTCTCATATAATTGTCGGATTTGTTTCTTATTTAACGTTTACTCTCAATGAAGAGAAAATATTTTTTGTCTTAAAGTATAGGATATAAAAGAAAAGATTATGTATATACAACAAAAAATATCAAGTGTTAGTAGTTATTCATGAGTGGCACTTAGGGTTTTGGGCAGGTTATTTGAACTCATTTTGCTTCTGTTTCTTCATCTCTTATTCATAATCATTTCCTGGTACTGTTATAAGTATTTTCATAAAGTTGTTTGCACACAGAAACACCTCCTTCTTTTAAAATTGTATATATGGCATAACATAGTTATAAGACTGTCAATGTTTTAAGTTTGTTTGAAAAGTAACTTTATCTCCACCACTGACAATGCACAAAGACCACCCACCACTTGGTCTCTAGGTCTCTCTTAGCCCGCTTTTTCATTCCTACCCCTCTATCCCACGGCCTCCACCTCCTGGGAACCTCACTCCTGTGGTTAAAGTGCAACCATTTGCTGTCATTCAATATGTCCCCCTCCCTTGCTTTATTCTTTATACTCCATGCATGAATGAAATCAGTGTTTCTCCTTCTCCCACTAATTTATTTCTCTAATGGGACCATATAGCTCTGTTCAAGCTGTATTAAAAGGTTAGGTATCATCTTTTCTTATAGTTGAGCTATATTAGTATCTGTGTATATGTAAATATATGTGTACATATATGTATACATGTATGTATATATACACACATACATGCATTCTGATATATGCACATGTACACACATATATAATATATGGGATCATAATGTATATATAATTATATACACTCATATAAAATGTAATGATTCCTTTACCCTTCATCTATTGTTAGGCTTTGGATTGTTTTCAGATCTTGAGTACTCTAAATAGCACTGTAGGAAACATAGATAAGCACATATCTTTTTAAGTTGATGTTTGTGCAAATACAGCAATCTTCACAGAGCAAATTCAATTAACTTTGTTTTAATATGGAGAAAAACAGAGACTGGGAGGTAGTGTAGTGGAGAAGAAACTTGCCTTGCACATGACCAGCCACAAGTTCAATCCCCAGCACCCCATATGGTCCTCCAAGTTCTGCTAGGAGCGATACCTGAGTGCCACTGGATATGGCCCCAAAACAAAGATGGAGAAAAAGAGACAGTGTAGGAAAATAATTTAATCATAGTCACACAAGCTATATGACAGAGCTGAAATTTGTTTTTTTGTCGGGAGTGGAGGTTCCCACTTGACTGTGCTCAGGGATTACTCCTGGTTTTGCTCAGGAATGATTCCTTGGGTAACCATATGGGATGTTGGGATCTAACCTGGGTTGGATCATGCAAAGCAAGAGCCCTTCTCACATGATATCTTTTCATTCTCTATCTTTGGTATTTCTTAATTGTAATCCTATATTTCTTGAAGCTTTTAGTTACTATTTTCCGCTGTTGTGAGGAAGAAAGTGTTACCTAGATAATTTCATACAAAATTTATTTTCTTGTCCAGAAACAGTAAGAAGTAGATATTTATGTACCAAACTAGAATGAATCTTAAAAGTCTTTCATGAAACACTTTCTTGAAACTGTGATGAATCATTTTTGTGGAGATGACAAAAATAGGGCAGTGTGGATGAATACTCCCACTTAAGATCATCTTAGAAAGAGTTTCATTTTATTAATTCTTTGGGACTGGTGTAGTCACAGTGAGGTTTATTTAGGGATACCAGCTTAGAAAGTTGGGTGGAATCACAGAATATCCATACATATCTAAACCACATTATGGTTTACTTAAACTATAATAATAATAGTTCCTTTACTGACACTATGAAAGCAAGCAAGCAAGACTTTTGGGGGAATAGCAAATAGCCATCTGAATGATAAATATTAATACTTATATCTTTGCTACTATCAAGGGAAAAAAGAGTTTTAAGATAGATTTTTAAGGGCTGAGCATAGGACTCAGTGAAATAGTACATAGTACATGGTGTGTGTGTGAGTCTTTGGGTCTGACTCTTGGGTGCTGCCACAACTAGTTTAAAAATAAAGATTCTAGGGGCAGAGTAGTAGCACAGCGGGGAGGGCTTTTGCCTTTCCATGGTCCACTTACTCCGATCTTGGTTTGATTCCTGGCATCCCACCAGGAGTAATTCCTGAATTACAGAGCCTACAGAGCCAGGAGTAATCTCTGAGCATTGCTGGGTATGATCGGAAAGCCAAAAATAAATAAATAAATAAATAGATAGATAGATAGATAGATAAATAAATAATGAAAATAAAGAGCCTAGTGTTGGGGCTGGATAAATAGCAAAGTGGTAGGTTGTGTACTTAGTCCTAATCAGGTAGGGTGGGAAAGGTTATTAAAACAGGTTTGTGCTTCTTTACAAGGAGTATGCTTAATGTGTTTATCTACGCATAATAACTATTCATCTTACAGTTTGCTATGACAGTTAGATATGTTTGGAACACTTTAAGCATTATACACAGATAATTGCGATTTCTATCAAATATTTACCAGCCATGCACTGTAACAGAATGTATAATATTCCCTTATCCAGTTTTCAACTCTTTTTTTCCCTGTATTTTAAGGTTTGGGTGGGATTTTCTAGATTTTTTAATATTAGAAAAGAGATACAATTTAAAAAATATGTGTTAATAGAAGCATGAACAAAATGAAATTAGGCTGATGTGTAATAGAAGACAGTTTAGCAGTAAGGTCTTGACATTTCTAGCTTGCTAGATCCTGTGGTAATGTCCTTTGGTAATATCATTTAGTTTCTTTATGTGACTGTCTCTGCTGAAGAGAGGAGCCTTAGACGGACTTGCTCACTTGTTTTGACCATCAGAGACTTGCCTGGCATTTTATTGGCTCTTAAAGAAAAGCTTCTCTTCATGTTTTTTGGAGGGTGTGGGGTGACACACCTAGCAATGCTCAGAGGTAACTCCTGGCAGGGCTCAGGAGGCCATATGGGATGCCCAGGATCAAACCAAGATAGGCCACGTGCAAGTCAAGCGCTCTATCTGTTATGCTGAGGCTCTTGCCACAACTCTCTCTATTTTTTATATCAATGGCTGAGACAACATCAACTTAGGATAATCTGTGAACATGTCTACACCCCCCACACATCACCATGCTGCTAAAAGAATATAGAGTAGAAAGAATGAAAAAAGAAAGTGAAACCGATCATTAATGTAGAAGATAGTCACAGGACACATGGTTTATTTGAGGGCCCTTACGTCTTTATGATTCATTCTACCCTTAATCTTGCTATGTATTGGACAGATATTTTCCGTTCAAAATCAAGTCTAATCTTAGGCA
>JAJIBD010031739.1:0-7500 GCA_021461705.1 Cryptotis parvus
CCTGGAGCAGTTTCTTCCTCAATCCGGCCCAGGTATGCTGGTCCAGAGACTCTCCGACATGGGGCAGAGCGGTTCCTTGCTCTCCTGTGCCCAGCCGTTCATGAGGCAGTCGGGGAGGCATGGTGGGTTCCAGCCTTGGCCCACCACCCCGGCAGAACCTCACAACAAGCCAGACGCACCCACTCCATGGGCGCCGCCATTTTCCACATTGGACTTCCCTCTCATCAGAACTCCACCCAGCCGACCAGCCCATCACAGCCCGGATCATCGACACCCACCCTGGAGCAGTTTCTTCCTCAATCCGGCCCAGGTATGCTGGTCCAGAGACCTCTCCGACATGGGGCAGAGCGGTTCCCTTGCTCTCCCTGTGCCCAGCCGTTCATGAGGCAGTCGGGAGGCATGGTGGGTTCCAGCCTGGCCCACCACCCCGCAGAACCTCACAACAAGCCAGGCGACCCCCCCACCCACCCCATGGGCGCCGCCATTTTCCACATTGGACTTCCCCTCTCATCAGAACTCCACCCAGCCGACCAGCCCATCACAGCCCGGATCATCGACACCCACCCTGGAGCAGTTTCTTCCTCAATCCGCCCAGGTATGCTGGTCCAGAGACTCTCAGACATGGGGCAGAGCGGTTCCTTGCTCTCCCTGTGCCCAGCCGTTCATGAGAGGCAGTCGGGAGGCATGGTGGGTTCCAGCCTTGGCCCACCACCCGGCAGAACCTCACAACAAGCCAGAGCGACCCCCCCACCCACTCCATGGGCGCCGCCATTTTCCACATTGGACTTCCCTCTCATCAGAACTCCACCCAGCCGACCAGCCCATCACAGCCGGATCATCGACACCCACCCTGGAGCAGTTTCTTCCTCAATCCGGCCCAGGTATGCTGGTCCAGAGACTCTCCGACATGGGGCAGAGCGGTTCCTTGCTCTCCCTGTGCCCAGCCGTTCATGAGGCAAGTCGGGAGGCATGGTGGGTTCCAGCCTTGGCCCACCACCCCCGGCAGAACCTCACAACAAGCCAGACGACCCCCCCACCCACTCCATGGGCGCCGCCATTTTCCACATTGGACTTCCCTCTCATCAGAACTCCACCCAGCCGACCAGCCCATCACAGCCCGGATCATCGACACCCACCCTGGAGCAGTTTCTTCCTCAATCCGGCCCAGGTATGCTGGTCCAGAGACTCTCCGACATGGGGCAGAGCGGTTCCTTGCTCTCCCTGTGCCCAGCCGTTCCATGAGGCAGTCGGGAGGCATGGTGGGTTCCAGCCTTGGCCCACCACCCCGGCAGAACCTCACAACAAGCCAGGCGACCCCCCACCCACTCCATGGGCGCCGCCATTTTCCACATTGGACTTCCCTCTCATCAGAACTCCACCCAGCCGACCAGCCCATCACAGCCCGGATCATCGACACCCACCCTGGAGCAGTTTCTTCCTCAATCCGGCCCAGGTATGCTGGTCCAGAGACTCTCCCACATGGGGCAGAGCGGTTCCTTGCTCTCCCTGTGCCCAGCCGTTCATGAGGCAGTCGGGAGGCATGGTGGGTTCCAGCCTTGGCCCACCACCCCGGCAGAACCTCACAACAAGCCAGGCGACCCCCACCCACTCCATGGGCGCCGCCATTTTCCACATTGGACTTCCCTCTCATCAGAACTCCACCCAGCCGACCAGCCCATCACAGCCCGGCTCTGCGCCGCTGCGCCACGCGGTTCATCAATAAAGGCTTTATTTGGAGGTGTTTATAGAGTATGCCTCCCAGCCAGCAAGCCTAGCAAGCTGCTCGTGTTGTATTTGATATGCCAATGCCAGTAACAATTATATTAGATCATTCTCATGACCTAATATAATGGTTTGAGGCTCTTTATGTTCCTGTACCAAGCCGATGCCCCTTTGGCTCTACAGCATGTGACAGGGACATATTGAGATATTACTGGTGCCCGCTCTAGCAAATAGATGATTAACGGGAAGATCGTGATCGTGATCGTGATCTGCATGATATTCACAGAAATTGAGAAAAAAAGTCACATACTGAAATTATTCACTGGGAAGCTCATACATAAAGAAAGGGATCCACCTTTGTTTTAGAACAAACGAAAAATCTCAAATGTAGCTTTATTTTTTAACAAATCAAAAGCTTTTAAGCAAATTGAGGGAATAAATTTATCACCAGATTTAGTGGAAAGACCTTGAAAGCAACAAGAAGTTTAGAGAAACCAGTTTTTGCTTATGGAAGCAATATAAAGAATAGTATTTATCCAAACATCCTAAAACACTACTACTAAAACATTCCTCCGGCCAGTATAAGACTAGGAAGCTACTTGCCCTGTTATGTTAGTCTACAGTACAGAACAAGACTGGACCAGGCTCATAGTTGTTCTGATGTTGACATTAACATCAAGAAGTCTATCAATAACTTTTAATAATCTAGTCAACAGGTCTATCAATAACTTTAATAATCTAGTGAAAGAAAGTATATTATATGTTTTATCATTTGATCCGTTAGTTAGAAAATAAAATTAATAGGAGATATTAAAATGAAAGAGACAGCAAACAAACTTGGGAGGAAAAAAAAAAGCATGGACTCCTATAAGTAGAATTCATTGACATTTATAGAAAACTTATAATATGATATCAGAGTAGACATCATATTTATGTGGTGGATATGATTTATCTATATAGAGTACATGACATATGATAGCATAATATTAACAAAACTAAAACAATTAAAATTATACTAAGAATGTAATTATTTTTAAAAATAATACTAAAAAATTCAAGCTTCTATGGTCCTTGAGCTCTGCCAGGGAATAATTTCTGAGTGTAGAGCAAGGAGGAACCCCTGAGGATTGCTGGAAGTAGTCCAAAAAAAAAAAATCAAGTAAGAAAATAAATAACTTAACATTCAAGTTGATAATCTAAAATACTTAGAAATTAATTTTATTTTTTAAATAAATGATGAGTTGTGTAAAAAGCAAAAAATGAAATATAGGGATATATTCAACTGAATAAAAGAAGTAGGTGATGTGCATAAATTGAGAGAAAGAAACTGTATTTTAAGTCACTGTTAATAAAATACTTTTTAGACTGTAAATTTCAGAATTCTTTGAGGATTATTGGAAATTGTTTGGAGAGATGGTGGGTTTATAATATTTTTAATTACCATAAACATCTTAGAATTATTTATGAATGATGAATTTTCTACGTAAAAATTCAGCACAATAAAAAACAAAGTGATGCTTTTAATGATTAAACATGTATTTATATATAAAAGCATAGCATAAATGCTTACTTGTACTTCATTAAAAATGCTCTATAACTGAGCAGTAGAAAAAAACCAACTAATGATACCTACAACTTTGTGCGACAGATTTTTTTTTTGTTTTTGGGGGACACACTTGGCAATGCTCAGGGGTTACTCCTGGCTCTTTGCTCAGGGAATTACTCCTGGTGGTGCTCAGGGGACCATGTGGGATGATGGGGATCGAACCCGGGTCAGCTGCATGCAAGGCCAAGCGCCCTGCCCGCTGTGCTATTGTTCGGCCTCATAGATGATATGTGTAATATATAACACGTATTTAAACAACCAGAGTGCCCGAAACAGGTGACTGGATAAAGAAACTGTGGTACGTCTACACAATGGAATACTATGCAGCTGCTAGATAAAACAAAGTTATGAAATTTGCCTATAAATGGATGGACATGGAGAGGATCATGCTAAATGAAATTAGCCAGAGGGAAATGTACAGATATAGAATGACTGCATTTATTTGCAGGATATAAAAATGTAGCATGATGCGAATATCTAAGGTCAGGCAAAACATGGATCAGGAGGTCTTGTCAACGCATACTGCAAATGCGTTGGAGTCAGATGTTAGGTCATACAGGGAAAGGAACAGTGTACTAATAATTATTGTAAATGATAATACCAGCATAGAACTGAGCATTGAAAGTAGGCAAAAAGGATAGACATTATTACCTCTAAATGTATGCATTGCAAGCCACAATGTGTAAGAGGAGGGAAGAACAGAGAGGAGCCTAACATCTGACTCCAACGCATTCACAGTAGGTTGTGTTGCATTTGCAGTAGGTTGCGTTGCACATAGAAAATATTGCATTGTTTTGATTTCAGTTAGAATATAAGATTTATAGTAAATGAATTCATATGAATACATTAAAATATATAAAATAACAAGGAGAAAATCCTTATTTATTTCATTTTACCTGTCTTAGAAAAAATTAACCTTTGCTCATATAATTATAACCCAGATACCATTTTTTTTCTTACATATCTAAATGCATGTTTCAAAGAATGTTATCATCAAACAATTTCATATATCTATAATCTTATTTAAGCCTTTAAAATGATATAGAATGTGCATATAATTTATTTTTTTGTTCTTTCTTGGATAGATTTAGGATATCATTGATATCTATAATTATATAATTACAAATATAATTATAAAAGTCTCTACTTTTATAGCATCTAGCAAGTTCAGTTGTTTATATTAGGAATTTTTCTTTTAATAATTTAGAGAAAGAGGGGCCGAAGTAATAGGAACAGCAGGTAGGGCATTTGCCTTGCAAGCAGGCAGCCCCAGGTTCCATCCCTGGCATCCCATATGGTCCACTGAGTTCTGCTAGGAGTAATTTTTGAGGGTAAAGTCAGGAGTAACCCCTGAGCATCACCAGGTGTGACCCAAAAAAGCTAAAAAAAAAATCTATGCTTTAGTTAGGATGCATAAACTAGAAAGATGAAGTGAATTAACTGGTTATTTGTTGCAAAGCAGGAAAACCCTACAAGATCAAAACATTAATTCGTTTTTGCTTTAAAAGTACATTTGAACTTTAAAGTACATTTAAAGTGCTTTAAAGTACACTTATAAGATGTGCGTAAAAAAAACTTAAAATGTCCTTTTGTTCCTTTGTGTTTTATTGAATATATGTATCTTCTTAAAGGGAAATTTATATAGCAAAGAGTGCCCCAAGAGTAATGCATTGTTATGCCACAACACAATTTGCCCTAACAGCCATGACTTAGTATTATTTAGGTGACTTTAAAGGAGATATTAGGGAACAATATTTAAACAAAAGTCATCCGCATTTAATTTAACACTGATGTAGTATGTCATAAATCCATACTAATGTCATATTAAAATACAATATTTGGGGATCCTGAGAGATAGTAGAGTAAGTAGCAATTGTCCTGGTTCATAGTCAACTGGGGCACGATGCCTAGCCTGGCACTTCCTTTGATCTCTTAAGTACTTCAGGATGATCACAGACAGTGTACATAGCCGGAACCACTAAAGAGAGGTTAAGGCAATTTTTTCCATTTAGTAAGACAAGTTATGCTACTTACCTTGTAAGTGACTGACCCGCTTTGACCTTAGACCACATAGGGTGCCTCAACAAAATCTAGGAATAGTTCCTGATCATAGTGTTAGGAATAAGTGCTGAGCACTGCCATTGAGCACACAAAAAATAACTCTAAAATTTAAATGTACCAAAATATTTCCATTTGTATTATAAGAACCAATTGATCATCTAACACTATGATTTTCAAGAGACTGGATTTATTGTGTATGTACTCATGTCAGGATTATTTACATGCATGATGATACATCTATGAGTTGAAAATTCTTGCCACATAATTTTCAAGATACAAGTGAATGAAACATAAAGTATCATCTTTTCTGAAACTGCAGCTCTTACAGAAAAAAATACTTCCACGGTTACTATACTTTTATAAAAATTCCTTGCAAAACTAGGAGCAACAAGTATAATAAAATCAATCAAAACAAAATAAAAATCATATGTAAGTTTCATTTGCAATAAAAATCTGGAGTAGATATAAATATTTGTGGTGGTTTGTAATGCTATTGCACTCAAATCAAATAAAAACACTCATTCTTCCAACACCTGGGAATATTGGCTGTTCACAATTCAACTTACCCTGGATTGATCTTTGCCAGGGAATTGCCTCATCCAAGTTTGCAGTCCACTTCACACAAGTTCGACTTTTCCAACTGCCAAATCATGCTATACCGGCCTCTTTACAAACATTGTTTTCAAAAAAAAATGTTTTCTACTAAAGTCCTTTCTTATAAATCTGAATTTAAGAGTCTGTTTACAAACAGTTGGCACAAGAAGTAACCCTATCAAACAGGTTCTAAAATTGAAATTAAGGTACTGTAATTTCTGTTTCTTACTGCAGAACAGAATTTAGGTACTAAATGTAGAATCATGATGGCCTACAGAAACCAAAAGGTGTTTGGATGCTACATGTTAGTAAGAGTGTGACCTAAGACTAAGTAAAGGTGAAATAAAATGATCTAGGAGTTAAAATGGCATATGAAGTTGGAGCTCATAAGGACTAATTACGGTGCCTTTGAGAATCAATTACTATTGATGAGTACTATCCAATCATTAGTAGAAGAAAGGGAAGCTGAGAAAGATTTATGTATGAAAACCAAGATTAATTTTGTAACTTATCTTATTTATTTATATATATGTATATGTATGTATATGTATATGTATATGTATATGTACATGTATATGTATATGTATATGTATATGTATATGTATATGTATATGTATATACATGTATATATATTTGCTTTTGGGTCACACCCGGCAATGCTCAGGGGTTACTCCTGGCTCTACACTCAGGAATTACTCCTGGTGGTGCTCAGGGACCATATGGGCTTTTAAATGATCATTATCGTGGGAGTGGTGAAGTATGACTCTTTGTATCAAATGTATTATGAAAACCTTTTTATTTTGTAAATCAGAGTATTTCAATAAAAAAAGGGAAAAGGAAAATAAAGGATCACTATCTTTTGCAGTATAAACTATTTTGAGGGAAAATGATAAGCATTTGATTTTATTGAATGACATACTCTGGACAAACTTGTATTTTTTTTCCCAATACACTAGTATTGGCTAGTGTACTATGGGGGCATGGAATACTGGGATTTTGTGTTGGAAATACCAGTAAGTAAATTTTCAAATATAGTATTGATTCTACAAATGTTCTGAAGAAGTATATGACTGTTAACGAGACAATAACACTTCCCCTCATTTATTGACATGCACCTCATTGCTTAAATTATGAAAATCCAGGGTCAGAAAGATAGTACAGTGGGTAGGGTAGTTGCCTTCCAGTTTGCCTACTAGGGTAAACTGGAAGACAACCACCCTACCCACTGTACTATCTTTCTGACCCTGGCATTATCCCCATATGGTCTCCTATGCACTGTCAAGAGTAATTCCCTGAATTGACAGCCAGAAGTAAACCCTGATCATTGTCAGGTATGTCCCCCAAAACAAAACAAATGTAAACATGCCGTTCCTTGTAAGACAAAATGTGACTATCATTATTTTTTCTTATTCATACAATTTCACTATTAATCACAAAGTTAATCATGTAGTAAACTTGTAATATAATTTATTCAATCACAGGTTGGATGTCCTACAAAGAAAATAAACTATGTACAT
>JAJIBD010031739.1:12500-75832 GCA_021461705.1 Cryptotis parvus
TAACATATATATGTTAAACATATATATGTTAAATATATATAGGTAGAGCCTAAAATCATTCATTCAGGCCATGGGAATGAGATCTATAATTGTTTTTTGGTTTTTGGCATATCAAATATGACATGGGTAACTTGTCAGGCTTTGCTGTGTGGGTAGTATACTCTTGGTAGTAGGCTCTCAGTTTATACATTTGCTAATGAACAGTGACAGGAATGTATGAAGATGTTACTGGTGCCTGCATGAGCAAATCGATAAAAATCAAGAGAACAAGTGATACAAGTGATATATATATATATATATATATATATATATAGAGAGAGAGAGAGAGAGAGAGAGGAACATGATATGGTTTATAAATCAATTACATTAGTCTGTGCTCTAAATCAGCTTACTTTATATCATAAATTTTAAAATATACATATAAATATAGTATTTATTAATCAAAAAATAAGCATATTACCAACTGATACTTTCAAATGTAGAAACTCCCCAATAGGGTGTGACCTAATTTTTGGTTTTAATTTGCATGTTTTTTTATTTTGAGTCCACATCTAGGCATACCCAGTGCGTATTCCTGGCTCTTTTCTAGGTTTAATTCCATACAGAGCTTAAGAGCCTGGTGTGGAGCTGCATGAAAGACAAATCCTTTTCCCATTGTGCTAACTCTCCAGTTCTCTATGACTTAATTTTTTATCATTATTGATTTATCTTTGTTATCTTTAATACATAATTTTATATTATTTTTACTAAATATCTAAGTATGCCACAGAGCTTTCTGTAATTAGTTGGTTTCCTTTTTTGCTCTCAATTAGTTGTTATAGACTATTTTCTGAGTTTTGGAATAAATGTAAATTTAAGGATGATCAAATAATAAACTAAAACAAGATGATCATTTTATTTCTTTTGCTTTTGTGGTATCCATCATTTATTAGGTTAATTCTCAAAATGATAAATGACTCTTTAATTTTGGATATAATAAGAAACTAAATTTTTGGATCATGTTAACACAAAATGTGTGTCAAAAGTGTCTCCAATTCTAGAACTCAGTACAGTTCTGTTTTATATCAAATTGGGTTTAACAAAAAGAGGTATTAACTAACTGCTTCTGTCTATTTTTTTGTTTTGTTTTGCGATGCTCAAGGGTTACTCCTGGATGTCTTCTTAGGAATTACTCCAGGTGGTGTTCTAGGGACCACGGGATGTCAGATATCAAACCTGTGTTGACCATATGCAAAGCAAATGCTCTACCCATTATACCTCTGTTCTGACTGTTTGTGCCTATTTCTTTACTAGTATTTTAATGGGTCATCAATTTATTCAGATGTTGCTCAAAAATATTTTTGCATGTATGTCTTATCTTCCATAATTTTTTTCTGGAAAAATAAATTATCTTTATGGAGCATGAGCTGGATTATAAAAATTTCTATTTACAATTTAGTGAAATGTAAGCCTGAAGAGTATGAAAATATAAGGAGTGAAAGAGAATCCGCTCTCTGGAGTTTAGTTGTGCTAATGAAATCAAAATATTCAAAGATTAATGCTGCTATAATATTCTAGTGTTTGAATACTACTCCCATATATTTTGGCTTTTATTAGACCTCCATTATCAATGCTACCATGCATTGTTTTGGTCTGAGGCTTCTGGGCTAGAGAAGCTGAACCCAATTGGTGTTTCTGAGTCTTCTAAATAGCTTTGTGAATTGCTCTCAAATAAAAGCTTCCTCCCTCCCTTCCTTCCTTCCTTCTTTCCTTCCTTCCTTCCTTCCTTCCTTCCTTCCTTCCTTCCTTCCTTCCTTCCTTCCTTCCTTCCCTTCCTTCTTCCTTCCTTCCTTCCTTCCTCCCTCCCTCCCTCCCTCCCTCCCTCCCTCCTTCCTTCCTTCCTTCCTTCCTTCCTTCCTTCCTTCCTTCCTTCCTCCCTTCATTCCTTCCTTCCTTCCCAACGTCCTTCCTTCCATCCTTCCTTCTCTGTGTTTCTACAAATTATCTTGGGAGATATTTGTTAAATATCGTAGCAGCTCATGAATTTGACACCATGATTAAATCACTTTATTGAATGTTGGGTTTGCACAGATGTTACTACTTTTTTCCTCATATAGTTTCAGGGTTAAACCCAGAGCCAACTATAATTTTATCTGTATGTGGTATTTTATAGACTACAAATATTCAGTGATTAACCAACATGTTTCCTTCTGTTATATTTGCCTGTTCACAGCATAAATTAAGCAAATATTTTCTCTGCCCTTCCTGTGTTTCAAGTATTATTTTTTTCTGCTATAGGAAAAGCAACATAAAAGTAATTCACAGATCAGTAGAAACATAAATTTACAAAGATTGCAGAGATACACACACATACATATATATTATTAAAGATAAATGTATGCATGATGCACAATAAGCTACATTATAATAAAATTGTCAGCAATCATTGCCAATAATCAAACATTGTAAATTTAGCTTTTATAACAAGCATGAGTCATGTTAAAAGAAGTTAGCAAATATGGTTTGTAAAATTTAATTCTTTCTGGAAGGTGTGTCAGTATCCAGTGGGGAAATCTTGGCCTTTGTTGTAACAACTTATTTTAGTCAAACTAACCCTCTGAACTTTCCTCAACTCACTCATCCAATACAATTTCCCATTATAGTTATGTGTGAGTCTGGGTTGACTGACTTTGAAACTTATTAACCATACAATCCCAACTAAAAATAGGCTGCTTTATAATACATTGGGCTTTCCTTACTCCATTTTAGACTCCTTGCACCTTTATCAAAGATTAAATGATCATGTGTTTGAGGTTGAGTGTCAGGATACTCAATTCTATTCCATAGGTCCACGGGTCTGTTTTTATTCCAATACCATGCTGTTTTAATTACTACTGCCTTGTAGTACAGTTTGAAGTTGGGTAAGGTGATGCCTCCCATCTTCTTTTTCCGAGGATTGCTTTAGCTATCCTTGGGGTTTATTGTTCCATACAAATTTCAGGATTGTTTGGTCAATTTCTTTGAAGAATGTCATGGGTATCCTTATAGGGATTGCATTGAATCTGTACAGAGCTCTAGGGAGTATTACTATTTTGACAATGTTGATTCTCCCCATCCATGAGCAGGGAATATGTTTCCATTTCCTTGTGTCCTCTTTTATCTCTTGGAGCAGTGTCTTGTAGTTTTCTTTATACAGGTCCTTTACACACTTGGGTAAGTTGATTCCTAGGTATTTGATTTTCTGTGGCACAATTGTGAATGGAATTGTTTCCTTAATATCCCTTTCTTCTCTTTCGTTGTTTGTATATAGGAAAGCCACCGACTTTTGCGTGTTGATTTTGTATCCTGCCACTCTACTATATGTGTCTATTGTTTCTAGGAGTTTTTTGGTAGAGAGTTTAGGGTTCTCTAGGTATAATATCATGTCATCTGCAAATAATGATAGCTTGACTTCTTCCTTGCCTATCTGGATGCCCTTGATGTCCTTTTCTTCTCTGATTGCTATGGCAAGTACTTCCAGTACTATATTGAATAAAAGAGGTGAGAGTGGGCAACCTTGTCTTGTCCCTGATCTCAGGGGGAAGACTTTCAACTTTCCCCATTGAGAATGATGCTCGCTGTGGGCTTTTGGTAGATGGCTGTAACTATCTTGAGGAAAGTCCCTTCAATTCCCCATTTTCTGGAGGGTTTTAATCATGAAGCGGTGCTGGATCTTGTCAAATGCTTCCTCTGCGTCTATTGATAGGATCATATGGTTTTTTATTTTTTCTCTTATTGATATGATGTATTATGTTGATTGACTTGCGAATGTTGAACCATCCTTGCATACCGGGATGAATCCTACTTGGTCATGATGTATAATCTTCTTGATGAGTCTTTGGATTCTGTTGGCTAGTATTTTGTTGAAGATCTTAGCATCCGTGTTCATCAGGGATATTGGTCTGTAGTTTTCTTTCTTTGTGTTGTCTCTCCCTGCTTTGGGTATCAGGGTGATATGTGCCTCGTAAAAGCTGTTTGGGAGTGTTTAATTATGAATATGTATACAAAATTTTAATGAAATTTTCAGTGCAAGATTTTAAGGTTAAAAAGCAATAATAATAAATATGTTAGAAGTCTTTTTATTTATATGTGATGGTAAATGGACTGAAATTTAGTAAATTTTTAAAAATGTTGTATATGTATTATTTCTCTCAAACTTGCAAAAACTAATTCGTTTTGTCAAAACTGAATGTTCTTTTACAGCTTGTACATGTATTTAATTTTCTAAATATTTTAATAATTCAATCTTTTAGTTATTGCTTGTGGATATATTATTGTTATTTGATCTAAGTAAAATTTATGAAATCTTCATGGGTATGTTTTTTTTGCTTTTTGGGTCACATCCAGCAATACTCAGGGGTTACTCCTGGCTCATAACTCAGGAACTACCCTGGCAGTGCAGGGGGACCATATGGGATCCTGGGTATCGAACCATGGTTGATCGCATTCCTTTCAAATGCCCTGTCAGCTGTGCTGTCACTATAGCCCAATATTTTATGAAATGGATATTCTAAGCTTCTTGATTGAATATGTGAAGTTTTAATTACAAGCTATATATTTGCACAACTTTATATTTATAATTTAAACATTTATTCACCTAAGTATATGATTTAGTTTAATTTATAAATGACATTTAAAACATATTATTTAACCTCTTTATTGAACCACAACTTCTTTCATGAAAACCTTAATATATTTGATGTTGGGGCATAGAACACACCCAACTGTCCTTTCAGCTTATCATTGGTTCTGTATTCAGTGATCATTTGTGGTGATGCTGCAAGACCCTATGGGGTGCTGAGTATTGAATTTGGGTCAGTGTTTGCAAGGTAAGCTTATTCTCTATACTATCTTGCAAGTCACAAAACTTAATATTTGTAGATGAAATTGCAACATAACATTAACATCAATTTGTCACATGACTTTCCTTGCATGTGGCAATCCCTAAGAGAATATGTCTATATTCTCTATACCAATCCAAAACTGATTTTCAATATGCAATATCTATATATTTATTGTACATTTCTATAAACTCACTCACATAAAATATATTAACATATTTATCCATTCCCCACTTATGCATTGTTTATAAACAGTAAAATTAAGAAACCATCACCAATTACAGAATAATGTGCAAATGCATCTTATATTAATCTAAATGCATTTTTAAAATTATTCATTTAACTATTTAGTAATGCACTTATCATGCAATCTATAAAAATTTGAAAGTATGAATTTAGACTTAGAGCCATAGTTTTACTTGGAAAATATACAAAATATTTTAATAATAAAATATTTCTTATTTGCTATAATTTATAGATTTTCTAAAATAGTCAATAAATTGTTAAAACACAATGTACACTAAAATGCCAGTTATGTGTAACAAATATGGTTTCCATTTACAAAGAAAAAATAGTAGTAATTTTCTAACATTTGCTTCTTATATCCCTTCATACTCTCCTAACTGGATTTGTGGAATGAAGTATATCCCATATATCATAAATAGACAGAAGATATACTTTTCTATTATTAGCTATTTCCAAACAGTATAAATTGCATCTCCATTAAGCTCTCTCCCTCTCTCTACATATATATGTTAATTTAAAATTAATAATAAAATAATCATGCCCCTAATTATGTATTTATATATGAATTCCAGGTTTTTGAGGATTTTATATTGTTACTGAAGGGCCCATTTCCAATTTTATGTGTCACAAACATATAATACCTACCAATGAATTAACAGTATTTAACAACCATTTACTTTTGCACAGCAGTGATTATACTATAAATGCAGAATTAAGAATAAAAGTTGCAAAACTATCAATATGTTATAAAGTAAAAGCTTTCAAAGCCTTTCATTTTATATCAATTTTAAATGTTTTGTTCTGTCTAGTAAAGTTAAAATTATAGCTACTGCCCAAACATGTTCCAAGATTTTAATCAAGTAGATATTTTTATATTTGTTGAGCGCTAAGTGGCTATTCTTAGTGCCTGGATATTTCCCACCATGGGGCCCTGAAAGCAGGACCCAGAAGTAGGTACGTTATGAATATTTGTTTCAAATTTCAAGCAATGAAAAGAATTTCATAAAAACAGATAAAGCCATAATTTTTATTCATTTAATATGTTATTTTATGTTTTCAATTGTCTATATTTATCAGTGATTTTTGAAAATGCAAATTTGTATTAAATTATTTTAGTGAAAGACAAATCATATGCAAAGTAGTTTGTCTATAATTTAACATACAATATAATAATAAAGCATATATTTCATTTCTTCAAAGATACAATAAATCTACCTTTCATAATTTCCAATATGATGCATTTTCAATATTACTTTGCAAATATTAAAATATATTAGTTACTCGATCAAAATGCCTAATGGCATATGAATGACTCTATACACAATACTTGATATATATTATCAATATAAAATATGTAATCATAGGCATAAACCTATGTTGAAACATTTCAAGTAGAAAAAATGTAGTTATCTCTTACAAAATTTGCATTGTTAGATATTTTCCAAAACCTCTAATAACCATGTTTAACACATATAATGACATGTAGCATGAGTGAACTAAAATGTTGCCTAGAACCATATTTCTAATTTCTATTGACAGATTAGTAAACTCAAGACTATATTACAAAATAAAAATTAGAAAAGAAAACTGCATGAAAAATAATGCTCTTATTGCTGTGTATAAGTGTAAAACATAGCTAAAAACTATGCTAGTTGTCACTTTGCCTTATTTGAAAGAATTATAGGTAATATAGTTTTGCAAAAGGTATTGTTTTCTACTTAATTTATAGCATTCTTTGAATCTTAGACCAGATCTGTAGTTTACTGAAAAAATATTTGGAGAAATTTCCATATTGAAGTTATACTCTTTGAAAATATGCACATATATCACTAATAAAAGGTCAAAATTTGAGTTATATAAGGATTCACAGCTAATCTAGCAAGGAGAATATCTGCTTTCAGATACATTTTGTTAGTGAAAGTTTTATTGAGAGTCATTCTTATTTAATTTATTATCAATACTCGTCAGAGAAAAAGACAAATTCATTAATGGAATGTCTTGTCAAATGTGATTTCACATTTCTCGATAATCAAATTTAATGTGCTAAAATTATTGCTTTTGAAAAAATATTTATATTAAACTAATGACAAGACATTATTAACTTGGTTAGACAAAAAACATTGTCCAATTTCCAGAAGAGATTCTGTAATTATTTTTAAAATATTGGCTAATTATACAATAACAACGAAGTTTGTACATCAGTAAGACTTTTTATTTTTGAGGCCATTGAGCTACTCTATAATCTTCATTTTCAGACATTGAAGTCCAGATTTGTCTAAGTACTGATTGCAAACAGGTTTTACTGTTGCCAATGAAAAACGTTTACCTAGTCTTTGTTTGAAATTTGTTCTAACTGCAAACTACTCCTATGGTTTAAAGAGATCATTTATTCACTTGTATCACTTGTCTTCCCGCTGTTCATCGATTTGTTCGAGTGGGCACCAATAACATCTCCATAAGTCCTGTCACATGCTAGTGTAGCCCAAGGGCATCTGCTCACTCCAAGAGAAAGAAGAGCCTCAAACCATTCTTTCAGGTCATGGGAATGAGGTCTATAATTGTTATCGGTTTTTGGTATATCAAATACGACATGGGTAGCTTGTCAGGCTCTGCCATGCGGGTGGTATACTCTCAGTAGTAGACTCTCATCTTGTGCATTTACTATATATTATACCTACTAAAAAAGGGTACCTAAGGAAAGAAAAATGAATATATTTTTAAAAATATTATCATAGTTTGAATAACTATTCCTGATGAAAGGAAGTAGAAAAATAACTATTAACATTATCTTAACCCATATTAAAAGAAAATTTATTTAGTAATGCATTATGTAATACAGAATTTCCAAATTGTCTATTTCATATTTTATTTCAAATAATTCATGGCTAAATATTAAGATTTATTTAAATTATCTTCAGTAACATGTCAAAAGTAGTTTTTTTTTAAAGGGGTTTTATTTTTCATTGAGTTGTCATTATAGACATTACTATAGTTTAGATAAAATTTCACAAATCATGTCTAAATGTTCAAAATGTGAAGTATAAAACAATTCAGGAATACTGTATTTCTGTATTTCTGTGTTGATGTGTATTCCCTCAAATTGTACACAATGGAACTAGGACTCATTCATCATGACATTAAACAATCACATGGTTTGGTGCTAGGAGTCTGAGTGTGTGTTTTTGCTTGTTCCTGTATTGCCAGGCACGAACTGAACTCACCTACCATGCTAATGACCTTCTAGGATTATAACGAGAAATTGGGACATTCAATTCTTTAATTAATGTATTTTATGCATGTTTATAACTTTATTTTATTTATTTCATTTTAGTTCTCTCTTTGGGGGATACACCTGGTCTTCATCAGGGCTTACTGCTGATTGTGTGCTCAAGGCTTATGAGAAGAGCATGGCTGAGCAGATGTAGTGTGCTCAGAACTTAAATGAGATAGACTGTATGCAATAGAAACCCTATATCCTCTGAAAGATCTCTTCAGCATTAATATCGTTTTGTGCAATCTGGTTTAATGACTAGCTTATTATACAGTAGTATAGAGTTAGTTTGTATTAGTTTTATCAAATAAATATTATCAAATATATATATTATAATTTAATGTTCAAATTGTAGCAAACCAGCAAATATGCAAAAAAGTACATCAGACATTAATTTATCAATTGTTTAGTATTTATGAGTTATTAGGAGATTTTATTATAGCAAATCGTACTAAGTAAAATGGAATGTTCACTACTTTCATATTTTAACTTTTGATTTTAGTGATGCAAGATAGTTTTTATTGAATGAAACATATTCAGAAAAATGTGAGGAAATAGAAAAGGTCATTTATGTTAAAAAGACAATATGGAACTCTTCGGCATGAATAAAACAAAATAAAGAGACAGTCATTAGCAAGCTGGATGAGGTATGTGTTTAAGGGATAACAAGTAGGGCACTTTAAAAATAATAGTTCAAGGTTTATTTTATTACTATTGAATTACTTATTTTAAAGATGTGTTGTCCTATTTCTTATGTGTGGGTTATTTTAAGATTTAATCAGTTTATTTTGCCTTTCCATAGTGATTCGTCCTTGTTTGAATGTTCTGTACTCAAAACAACTATTGTCTCAATGGGATTTGAGAAAAGTGCAATGAAATTAATTTTATTTATTCTTCAGGGGAAAAAAGAGAGCCCAAATAAATCCTATTTGCAGGCACTTCTTACAGACAGCATTGTAAGATTGTGTTGTTTCTCTGTTTATTGTTCTTTTTCATATCTATGGTTTATTGATCTGTTTAAATGAAGCACATATTTCAACAAAATATCATTTCCCAAATTATTTTTACTATATTACAATGACTATGTTCACTAACTATTTTATTTCTTGTATTAAAATAAGGCAACTTTAGATACTTCTATTTCTATTCACAGTTTATATTTAAGTCAATCCAAAGTTAGCAGTTTCCATAAAGTCTAAAGAGTAAAATCAATACTATTCCACAATTCCAATTTAGTTTTAATGTCAAATGTTATCCACTGTCTTTGCAATAAATTTAAATAAGAAGAGTTAAATGAGAGAAGTTAGTAAGACAGTGAAATGGGAAAGAGAATGTACAAGAAATTGAAAAGCTTAATATAAACTGACAGTTTTCTAAAAGTTTCATTTTCCTTTATTCTAGCTTTTGCATAGTTTTTTTAAACTCCAGTGAAGCTTAAACATGTACTGAGTGCTGAGTTTGAAGTGTTACTTTTTAATGGAAACAATAGAGATTTCAATTATATAGTACTTTGATACATATCTCTGACATCCTTTCTGAAAATGCTTCAAAAATAAAAATAATGAATCATAGTTAATAATTATCAGATGACTCAATTAAATAGGATAATAAATTCTTACTTTTACAGTACAATTAAAGTTTTCACTTTATAGATTAAAAAAATAAGTCCTTTTCATTTTGTATGTTTTCAAAAAAAAATTCCCTAAACTCAGAAGTTAGTGCAGAAACTGCTTAATTCCTGCAAGCTACGGAAAAGGGGTATTGTAAAACGTAACAGTAGTAAAATATGCACTTAAATTGATAGTTTTTGAACTGAATATATAGCTCTGCAGTAGAGCACTTATATATGAGGCCCTGGTTATAGCACCAAAAATGAAAGAGAATAAAAGAGAGAGAGAGAGAGAGAGGGAGGAGAGAGAGAGAGGAAGTAAAATTATAGAATTTACAAATACTGTCCAGAGGCATTCACTTTTCTTTCAAAATAAGGACTGACTCAATATTTAAATTAGAATATTTAATATTGATTTACAATCATATCATTTGATTTTAATAGGAAATCAGGATACAATAGTACTTTCAGTGAATACATAATCATTTATTTTTCAATAAAATACTATTGGGTAGATAGATATAAAAAGTAGTACAACAGTGTTCATATAAAGTATAGAGGGAGATTTACATATGTAGGTCTCACCTATTCTATTCATGTAAATTCCACAACATATTAAGACAGAGTGTCTTTAACATTTGTATTAATGACAGGTAAGAAATGATTATTATAATGAGATCCAAGTAGAAAATAAATTTTAATAGAATATGCTTTAGATTCCAAAGTTGAAAATTTGTATATGTCAAAGATATATGTCAATGTCAACAGGCATTTTATTATAGTGTACTAAATGGTCTTAATTTTCTTATCTACATAGCTCAAAATCATGCAAAAAATCTCAAATTGACATTTACCAAACTATTTTCTGATGCTCATAGAAAATAACTTTAGGAGGGTAGAGGTAATATAGTGAACAAAGTAATTTTATTGGCAGACATTTACTTAGGAAAATTTGAGGGGAAAAAGACAATTACACAGCATTCTCCAGAGTGGAAAAAGCAGAAAATGGTGTTTGATAATATGTTATATACAACTGATGTAGGCAGACAGATAGACAGGAAGGGCTCCATGCCAATGACCTTTCTGGAAATAAAACTACTAGCCTTAAGGCTGTCCAGACCCACCTTGTGGATACTGGAACAAAGACCTGATAAGATCCCATTCAACAATGGACCCTGAAGAGGTGGCTCAATCCTCTCTGCCCAACCCTTTATCAAATTAATCCTCAATGGCCCAGCCGAGAAGACTATTGAACATTTTAGGCCAAGAAGATAAATACCTAAAAACTTTGAACAAAGGAAACACACATATGTGCTGCCTGAGCACATGTGCTTGCTTGTGCCCACATAGCTGGGCACATGTCTTCACTTCATCTCCCTTTGTAGTTCCATGCTTTCATATGAAATGTTGGGATATGAGCACTGGGGTTCTCTCTGCCCTTGGAGAAGCCACTTTATCCCATGAGCATTTTATTTTTTCCTCTCTTTTTTCTCTCTCTCTCTCTCCCTCACCCTCTCTCTCCCTCCCATTCTCCTACTTTCTCTCTCTCCTACACTCTCTCACACTCTTTCTCTCTCTGCTCTGCTTTATGATTCCTAAAAGGCTCCAAATAAAATGTTTACTTAACTGCCCCTCTTCTCCTAAAATTCTTATCTGCAAGGTAAACAAGAACATGTAAGGACCTGATAAAACCTAGGGCTGACTTTCCCTCCCCCATTCCCTTCCTGGAAATAGCAACACCTTATCTCAGCCTGGGCCAAGCTCCTTGAAAGTCCAGTAGTGGGATAAACTCCAGTGCTGAGAAGAAAAATAGGGATATCAGATATGGCTTGTTGCCCCCTCTTGGGGTGGGGCTTAAGGACTTATAGCAGATTGTATCAGTCCTAGCTTCCCCAGTTTACACCAAAGCCTATTTCAAGCCCAGGTATGCTTGAACCAGAGATACAGATACATGGGGCAGAGCTGCTACCTGCTCTCCCTGTGCTTGGCTCATCTGGAAGGGAAAGCGGTTCTAGCCCTGGCCCGTCATCCCAATAGAGCCTCACAGGAAGCCAGAGGAACCCCACACCATGAGGGCAGCCATTTTCAGCATCCAACTTCACAGCTCATCATAGTTCTACCCAAGAGGAAAACTGATCTTTCCCCTTTGTGGGTGGCCTCGTTGCAGCTGCGTGGTTCATCAGTAAATGCATGAACTAAGAGCCTGCCTTCTACCAAGAGAATCCCACCTGCACAGTAGAGCCTGGCAAGCTACCCATGTCATATTTTATATGCTGAAGCAGTAACAATTATAGTCCTCATTTCCGTGACCTGAACAAGCGGTTTGAGGCTCTTCATGCTCGTGGAACTAGCAGATGCCGTTGAGCTACACTAACACACAACAGGGACATATGGAGATGTTATTGGTGCCCACTCAAGCAAATCAATGAACAAGGGGAAGACAAGTGATTAAAGCAATACAGGCCTTCCAAGCCAATCCTAGGGGACAGTGGCAGATCCACAGAAAACTACTCTTTATTTCCTTCTCCACCTCACATAAGCCAAGCATGGGACCACGGACATCACAACTTCTCAAAATTGTCTTGGCCTGGGGTCTCCACATACATAAAAATCAGGTTGGAGTTGTCACAGAAAAGTCTTGTGCCCTTTATTTCCAATTTTGATCATGACCTTTAGGATGTTCAGTATCTTATCATTTCAGAGGGGCTCCGCCCATCTCAGAGTGGTGCTTCAACTTCTGCAACTCCAAAGAGTTGAGGATTTACATCACAAAGAGATGTGCTCTCTCATGCTCTGGGCTACTTCAGGGATAAGGAATTTCCTCTAAATTTTTTTTATTTTTTAAATATATTTTATTATACCACAACGAGATAAACAATTACAAAAATGTTCATGTTTGGGTTTCGGCCATACAGTAGCACTCATTCTTTAGGGTCATTCAAGATCCAAGGACCCTTTTTCTTTATGGATCACTAGGGTCTTGGAGGCTGCCACATAGGGGTGTGGGGGGAGAGAATGAAGGATAGTACACAGCAGGTTTTCATAAATTATGATAGTGGCAGTTTCTTGAGATTCCATTATTTTCTTCCATCTCCTCTTGTCATGCTGGTTGAAATTTTCTTCCATAGTTCATGATCTCCATATTAGGCTAACACATTTACATCATTATAGGACAGCCTTAGTATGCTAAACATCTGTTAGCATACATGCAGTTAGTATGCTAAACATCTGTTAGTCATTTTTATTGCTCTCTCTCTTCTCACCTTTTACCTCCAATCTGTTACTAAATCCTAACATTTCTACCAATTTCAATTCATCAGTCTTTCCCAGATCTACTGATACTGTCCTTATCCCAATTCCTCTTATTCCTCTTATTCCTCTAAAATTTGATTATTTCTGCAAAGGTCATTTTCAGGGCAAGGAAAGTCAGACCTAGCCTTCACAAAGAGTTTCAGGAAGTTCACCTTGCAGAAAGCAATTTCCAGAACAAAATTTCTTGCAGAAAGGCATTCCAAGAGAACAACCGGGAAGAGATTGTTTTATTTAGAGAAATTTACTAGAGAAATGTGAAGCGAGACAGACATAATCATGTTCAAAAGAGAACACTGGCTTCTCCAGAAGGGGAATCTCTAGGGTGGAAATAAACCCTGCATCCTTTATAAAATTGGTTTTGTAGTAGCTCTCTTCCCAAAGAACTTGGGCTGGAGATTTCTGCTTACAGAAAAGTTAACCTGGGTCATGCCACAGGGAAAATTCTTTGGTTCTTTCATATTCTTAACATGACCTTTACATCCATTTGAAACTTCTCCTTTTCTGAAGGAGTCCAATCTTCCTTGGGTTGTGCTTCAGTTTCTGCCCCGGGTGAAGGCTTATTCTCTTCAGCTCCAAAAGAGCTCAGTAATTGAATATCAAAGGGATGTGGCCCTCCTGCCTTTGGGCGATTTCTGGGATAGGATATTTCTTTTCCATTTTATTATTTTCAAAACATATCAACAGCAGAATAACCCTTTCCCGCATCTATTTGCCAGCTTCCGTATCCTACATCAAACACAGATTAATGTTTCCATTTTGGTAGTGAATAAATTCAAGTCTGAGGAACTATTTTATAGCTCACCTTATCTCTCACATAGTATTTCAAAATGAGATGTAAGAAGAAAGGGGAGATATTAAGATAAATATAAGGTCAATAGATTGTAGTCATTTAGAAAAATTGAGATAACCCTAAAGTATGTTCAAAAACAATTTGTTTGCATCTTATAAATTTAAAAGAATAAAATGTTTGGAAGTTGATAATTATTCTCATATGTATTTTAAGGAAATACAAAAATTTTTTTCTCTGAATATAGTAATCACCTTTTCTGAAATAAAGCATAAAAGAACAGAAGATATAGTACAGAGAAGTGCCTTTTATGGCCCTGTCCAAAGCCAAATTAAACCCCAAGACTACATATGATCTCCAGAGCATGACCAGTGTTTTTCTTGAGCACAGATCCAGTAGCTACTTGTGACAGCTAAGCGCTGTTTGGTGTGACCCCCAAATAAACACATATCCAACTAGAACACATTTTAAAGATATGAATAATAAATTTATGTGAAAAACTAGAATTCACAAAAAGTGTGAATTCTAGTTTAAATGCTAACAAGTTAATCCAACTTAAATGCTAACAAGTTAATTAAGACTGTTGTCAGTAATTCATGTACTTCAGTGAACATATAAATTGATATTTTAAACAAACAGGTGATATCTATTAATGCTTAAATATGTACCCCTAGAGATTTCTTCTGACTGTAAAGCAAAATGTTGTCTATTATTTTTAATTAGGAGCTCATGATTTACTCTTAGTTCAGTCAATAAGAGTGTAGTACAAAAACTTTCTGGTTCTGTTCCTCAAAGAACTATTCACATGAAATTTACCATAAAGTGAGCTATTCTACTTAAAGCTTTTCATCAATAAAATGTTTGTCTATTAAGAAACTTCCTCAGTGTCATGGTTTCAGTGTTGATACTAAGGTATGAATATTTAGATTAAAAGTTTCATTTGTATTATATATCGCTTTTTAAATATTCTAAAATTTACTCTATCAAAGGGAGGAGACATAATCCAAAGGGTAAGTTTCTTGCTTAGCTTGAAGATAGGCTATGTTGGACTTCCACAGCAAATATTCCAGAAGCTATCCCTGAGGACAGTTCCCTCCAGAGGCATCTAATATTGCCATGTGACTCTAAATTTTAAGTGGTACAATTTTTCCTTCTACAGTTCAGACAAGACTATACCTTTAATTATTTGAAGAATTCCTTTTATTTTTCTGATCTCTGAATAGCTATAAAGTTTATATATTCAATATTGTTGCTTCTTTATTCACTGCAGGTATTTCAAAATATCAACATTAGTTATTAAAGTCCTTTAGAGGAGATTTACTTAGTACTTTGAAAAGCATAGAAAATTAAATATCTTCAAATAACATTTAAAATTCAGAAACAAAAAATTAAATTTTACACCATTGTAAATTCTATTATGGCAATGTAGAGTGGATGGTTTATATCATATACTGTCCTCATGACTTCTTGCAATTTTCTAAAATAACAGGACTACTAACGTGTCCATTTGGATTTAAACATTTGCTAATGTTTAGCAATATTGCTAAGCTTAAGCTGAGATATAGATTTTTATGTTAATGTGTATGGTACTAAAATGAAGTATGGACTATGTAAGTCAAGTTTTCTCCATTTTGTGTAATACGAGTAAACATTGATGAGAATTTCTTTTACTTGCATCAGTTTGTAAGAATGGTATCTTTGGTATGTTGATCTAAGCACGATGATATGCAATATTTAAACAACACAATAAAATATTAAGTGGTAAAAACATCATATTGATGAAAGTTTTTGAAATTATTACTTCATATTTTTCTAAGACATAAAATACTTAAGCGAATATCATGTTGTGTTTATTACCTCTATTAATTCTTCCCTTAAACGTTTTCCAAATATTTTGAGTATCACTGGAAGAATCAATGCACTGTATTTTTTTTGTATAAGAATAAACTTTTATGGTATTAAGTATCTGTTTAGTTCATTAACATTTTTTAAATTAACTAGTCATACAGTATTCAATATTCTAATGACACTTCATAATTTTATTATTATCTGTGATCTATCTGTAAAACAGTTGTCTATCATCTATTTCCTAGTTATCTTTTCTTTTATATTTCTTTCCTGTATAAGAAAGGAAATTAAAAAAGTCGAAGATCTGCACACTTCTTTATTTTAAAATAAAGAATACATAAAATTCTAAATAATATCAATAAAATAAAATTTTAGAAAGAGGTTGAGAGAAAAAGAGAGAAGAACATATATTAATAATGTAAAATCAAAAAGTAGAATGTAAGTTTAGAAAAATACAAAAATATATATAAATAAGTCACCATTTATAAATGATTAATTTTTGCTAATTAAAATTGAAGGCATTTATCTGGTACATATCTAAGTAGCCAGGCAAGTAAAAGGTAATCTTGAGTACATAACACACTAATCATCTCTTTATTTGCAATGTTTTTGAGTTAACTGCAATAATTAAAAATCAAGACTGGGCCAGAGCAATAGCCCAGCGGGTAGGGCATGTGCCTTGCACACGGCCGGCCTGTGCCAGCCCAGGTTCAATCCCCGGCATCCCATATGGTCCCCCGAGAACCAACAAGAGTAATTCCTGAGTGTAGAGCCAGGAGAAATCCCTGAGCATTGCCGGGTGTGACCCAAAAAGCAAAAAAAAAAAAAAAAAAAGAAAGATCAAGATTACTCTAAACAAACACTGTTAAAGTACTGTGATGCTAAATTGTTGGTGGGGAGCCCTGGCCAACCCTCCTGGCACAAATGAGGGATTCCTGTATTATGCCAGACTTCAACCCTGCGAAACTAAGGGAAAGGACTTCGGCGAAGTTTCTGCCTTGCCGCTGCTTCAGAGGTTGTTCTGGAGAGCAGTTCCATTTACTGAACACAGTTTAAGCTTTACAACTATTTTGGGGTGGAGGGGGTACAAGCACAAATCACTGGGCCATTACAACAGAAAACAAACAGAGATTTACATATTCCTGTGGTCAGATGACCAGGCACAACCTGCTTCACCTTAGGCACAGATGTTTTTCACTCCTGCATAAACATTTGAGCTGGGCCCATTTCAGGGTCCTGCCCTTAGGATCTTGTGGCTGGGAAGTGCCAGGCCCTAAGGATAGCTGCTCAAAGCCCAACACTAAATTATATTTCAATAATTTATTTCCACCTCTAACACCATAAGAGATTTGACTTTTCTGTGTCAGCTATATATGGCAATAAAAAAACTCACATTATTGACAATGTAAATACAAAACTTAAAAATAGAATGATTTAAGTTTTAAGGTGTTAAGTTTTAGTTATTCTCATTTTATTTCTAAGTTTATTTTATATAGCTGAACATATCAATATTTTCTAACTTATTTTTCTTTATTTCACATTTGAAATAAAATGTTATATTTAGATTAACTGTCTCAGAGGGCCTAATACACTACATGTGCCAATCATCTGTTATCCTTTGAAAACAGATGAAAGTATTCCATATTGCTGTGTGTAGGGATCATTGATATAATATATACATATGTATGTGTGTATGTATATATATTATATTAACATATTATATATATAATATGTAGATGGATGTGTCATTCCCAACCTTCTCCCTTCTGAAATCTGACATGCCATTTCATTGGTAAAAAGGGAACAGCACCCAGCCAAGACAAAGTCAGACCTGAACACCTGAAGAATCTGCCTTCAGTACTCATCAATACACTAGCTCAGCTCTTCACACACTACCTGTCTGAATGCAAGGTGCCCTCCCATTAGAAAACCAGCAGGACAGTTCTACTGTTCAAGAAGGGAGACATCCATGACATTGGCAACTACCACCCCATCTGCCTGTTGTTCATTATCTACCAGTTGTTCACTCGAGTCATCCTGAACTGGATTGGCAGAACATTAGATGAAGGACAACCATGCGAGCAAGCTGGCTTCCAAAAAGGATTCAGCACAATCGACCACATCCACACAGTAGCCAAGTTCATTGAGGTTTGTAGGAGTTAAAGATGCCGCTGTCTAATGTTCATTGATTTAATGAAAGCCTTGGTTCTGTTGAGACTGAAGCGGTCATCGAAGCCCTAGCCAAACAGGGCATTCAAACCCAATACATCAAGATCGTTCATGAGCTGCATTACAGTTTCACCACCAGGACTCACCATTCTATAAGGAAGTGATCATTGATGTAAAAACAGGGATTCAGCCTTACACCATCTCACCGAAACTCTTCATTGCCATCGTCAAGAACGTCATGTGACAATTAGAATGGGAAGGAATGGGAGTGAAGTTAGATGGTTGGTAAATATACCACCTCCACTTCTCTGATGACGTCATTCTAATAAAAACAAATATTAGCAAAGTGGCACAAATGCTGTCTGATTCGACCATGAATGTGGAAAGGTAGGAATTTCAATAAACCAATGTTCATGAAAAACAAACTAGTTTCAGATGCCCATTCACTCTCAATGGAACAAACATCTCTGAATGCAGTAGTTATGTTTACCTAGGTCGAGAATTCAACATGATGAATGACCTAAAGTCTGAACTGTGCAGGAGGAAGAGAGCAGCATGGAACGCCTTCAAGATCATCAAAGAAATAGCTAAAAAAGACAAATTACCTCTGGCTATGGGCACATCTTTTTGACTCCACCCTTCACCCTGCACTAACTTATGCCTCAGAGACCTGGGCACTAGGGAAAGCAGGATGAGAATGCTATTTGGGTCTCCCAAAAGAGGAGCGAAAGAGCAATGCTTGGAATATCAAGACTCACTCAAGTGAGAGAAGGAATCGGAGTTCCAACCTCCTTTGACGATCCAGTCAGGGACACTCTCTCATTTGCTAAGGCATCAAAAATCAGTTGAGCTGGACATGTAATGCAATTTGGAGATGACTACTGAACTTGATCCTTTACTGACTGGATCCCACAGAACATCACAAGATCATGCGTCCACTCACCTAGAAGATGGTTAGACTACATCAAGACCCTGAATGAAAGGTTTGAGGCTCTTCATATTCCTGGAGCAAGAAGATGCCATTGGGCTACACTGGCATGTCACAGGGACAAATTTAAATGTTACCGGCACCCCCTCATGCAAATCAACGAATAACTGGATGTTAAGTGATCAAGTGATATTTTCATATTGCTAGAACTTATGTCTACATTAAAATGATTATGACTTCTCAAGTAATATAAAAGCTTGTTTTCGAAAATTAAGACAGTAATTCATATATATGAAATAATTTCAGAGTTTCTAATTTTACTGTGAAAATAGTGACAAAAACAATTTCATTAATTGTTAAGGCTACATTTTCCTGAAAAAAATAAGATTATTTTATACATAAATATATTATTCATATGATATTCTGCATAAACTGTATATTCATGTGTCATCTCTTATTTCATGTTGATCAAACTAATACATAACTTTATAAGAATTAAAGCATGTAAATTTTTTTAACATTTTTTTTACACTACAGTGAGATATACAGTTACAAAGATGTTCATGTTTGGGTTTCATTCATACAGTGTTCTGGCCCCCTTCCCTCACCAGTGCCCATGACCTTCCCTCCCCTCCCCTAGTCTGCCTCTATGGCAGGTTATTTACCTCTTCTCTCTCTCTCTCTCTGTCTCTCTCTCCCTCTCTTTTTCTCTCTTCCTTCTCTTACATATTGTGACTTGTAATACAAAAACCATGTAAATATTTTAGTTAGTTATTTTAGTTACTACTTTTTAATTCAATGAGAAATCAAAAAATTAGAATGTGAAATCACTTTTCCATGGTCAGACTAGAAGTTTTATTTTGAAAATGATTTGTTCATAATTAAAAATAATAGTGACAATATAGAGATAGTACTAAAGATAAGGTGCTTGCTTTGCACATGTCAGGCCCAGATTTATCTCCTGACATCCCAGGTGGTTCCCTGATCATTCTCAGGATTGACTTGAGTGCAGATCCAGTAGCAACTACTGAACATTACCAGGTATAGCCTAATATAAACAAACAATCAAACAAATAATAGTGAGACATAAATGCAAAATGCTCCAAGGCTTGCAGAAAATCTGGGTAAGTTGTTTTGACAAAAATTTGCTTCTACAAAAACATCTACTATTACAAGTGTTAGGAGGCTCAGGTGAGTAAAAGAGCCACGAGACATAAGGGACACCATCTTAGACAAAGAACCATCTTAGACCTCCAAGGTGACCCTAAGGGCATGACCCCAAGTGGTGGGAACTAGGAACTAAAAACACTTCATCCGTTTAATCAGCTATAAATATTAAATGGTGGGCCAGGGCTAGAACCTGCCATGCCTCCCGTGTGCCTCATGAACGGCTGAGCACAGGGAGAGCAAGGAGCAGTTCTGCTCCATGTCTAAGAGTCTCTGGACCAGCATACCTGGGCCGCATTGAGGAAAAAAAAATTGCTGCAGGGTGAGTGTCAATGATCCGGACTATGATGGGCTGGTCTGCTCTGCTGGGTGGAGTTCTGATGAGAGGAAGTCTGAATGTGGAAAATGGTGGCCCCCGTGGAGTGGAGGTGTCGTCTGGCTTGTTCTGAGGCTCTGCTGGGGGTGGTGGGCCAGGGCTAGAACCGGCCATGCCTCCTATGTGCCTCATGGGCTACCCAGTTTTTCAGATTTTGAAATATGAATTAAAGCAGAACTGCCTTCGGATTGAGGTGAGATAGCAGACAGATTGCAGGGTAAATTAGTTTTAAACATTCCACCTGCCTGTCTGTGTTCCACTCGCCTATCTGCTTGGCTTCTGGGCTGCCAGATGACACCCCCACTCCACGGGGGCCGCCATTTTCCACATTCGGACTTCCCTCTCTTTAAAACTCCACCCAACAGACCAGCCCATCACAGCCCGGATCATCAACACCGACCCTGCAGCAGTTTTTTTTTTTTTTTCAATCCAGCCCAGATATGCTGGTCCAGAGACTCTTAGACATGGGGCAGAGCTGCTCCTTGCTCTCCCTGTGCTCAGCCGTTCATGAGGCACACAAGAGGCACTGTGGGTTCTAGCCCTGGCCCACCACCCCAGCAGAGCCTCAGAACAAGCCAGATGACACCCCCACTCCAGGGGGCCGCCATTTTCCACATTCAGACTTCCCTCTCGTCAGAACTCCACCCAGCAGACCAGCCCATCACAGCCCCTGCTTGCGAGGCCGCAAGCGGCTGTGTGGTTCATCAACAATGCTTTATTTGGAGGTGACTACAAGAGTATGCCTCCCACCACGGCAAGCCTGGCAAGCTGCTCGTGTTGTATTTGATATGCCAAATTCCAGTAACGATTATATTTGGTCATTACCATGACCTAATATAATGGTTTGAGGCTCTTTTATGTTCCTGTAGCAAGCCGATGCCCTTGGCTCTACTGGCATGAGACAGGACGTATGGAGATACTACTGGTGCCCGCTCTAGCAAATAGATGATGAATGGGAAGATAGTGATAGTGATAGTGAAATATTAAATATAGGTGGGGGAGTCATGGGACCAGATACTGTGCTCTGCTAATTGATAAGGCTTATTTTGTAAACCATCAGGATGTTTTCACAAACAGAAATATGTGATATGCTATAAAAACCCCTGCCTTAGTATGCTCAAGATCCTTGATGAAACCCTTTCCTCAGGTAGACTCTTGGACCCCAGCTAGATGAAAATAAACTCCGCTGGGGCTTGCATTATCATGTGTGGTCTCTGTTCTTCAGAAGAAGTAGTCAATTTCGAACTCTAACATAAGCTATTTTCTTGAATATCTTGTAATTGTGGTTAAAGAAAAAAAGGTGTTTTGGAAATAGCTACCTGACCAACTTGTCATGTTGCATAATTTTTTTTTTAACCATTGAAAAATAATTTTGGGCCAGAGAAATAGTACAGCAGGCAGGGCTTTTGCCTTGTACCCAGCTGACCCGATTTGATCCCTGGCATCCCATATGGTACTTCGAGCACTGCCAGGAATTAGTTCCTGAGTGTACAGCCAGGAGTGACCCCTGAACATTGCCTGGTGTGACCCAAAAAGAAAAAAAAAGAATTTAATCTTTTTATGTCTAAAAAATCAAAACAATAAACATTATCACGAATAATTTAAGACATTTAATGAAGTTGAATCACAATTTATCTCCCTCACATAAATCATTCCCTCTATTTTTCCCTATGTTCTTCTGCCTTCAGTCTTTCTCCCTTACTCAATAAGCAGAAGTACAATACTTCTACTTTGTCTTCTCAGTTAATGTACCATATTGTATTCACACCTCCCTTAAATAGCACACTTAATTTTATAAAAAACACAACAATGCTTTTAGGAGGAAAGATAATAGAACAGGAGGCACTTGCCTTGCATTCACCCATGCCTGTTTCATTACAGAAAAGCACATATTCCTGAGCACTAACAAGAGAGACTCGAGCATAGAGCCAAGAGTAAGACATGAGCACAGCTAGTTGCGACTCACAAAAAACAGAACAGCCAAAATTTTTACAATGCCTTTTTAGGTATTAAGTTCATCAGTCAATCTTATTTAAAAGCAAATGTTTGCAGTAAGGGAATTAAATGCCCTTTTTAAAAAATTATTGAGCATGCAATAATATTTTAGGTCATGATTGATATTTAGGACAACAAATATGTCTTTTAATATGAAAAACAGAATGAAGACTTCCTTTGATGTTCCAAAAAAAGCTTTGCAATAAAAAAATTATTATAAAGAAGTTTAAATGCCATCTTATTTTCTTCAAATAATTGTATTATAGAAAAATAAATTATTTAACACTACTCTTAGATTGCTATACTTTGTGGTTACAAACATTATTACAAGATGAACCTCCTTATTTATTAGAAAAGATGGTTCCATCATATGGAAAAATATATACAATATTTAAACTACTATGCTTTCTATAATTTAAAATTACAAAGCTCATGAGTAAACTTGAGCTTCTGAAACTGATGATTACTGAATTAAAAGAATTAAAGTCGATACAAAGTGCCCTGGAATCTCATAAACGTTAATTTTAACAATAAATAATTTTTAGCAAATTATGAAGGGAATCTAAATATTAAATTTAAAAAATTTAAACAACTAACATGATAAAATATAAATAATAATTAATATAAACAGCAATATCAGTATATAAAGCAAAAAATTAATAAAATGATACTAGAGATTCAAATATAGTGTATTGTATTTTAGAAACTAAGTCCATTTTTTTTCTCTGCTAAATTCATGTTCTGGAAATATCCATTCTGTATGCTTGTAAATTTGTTAATGTTCAATCTGTAAGTTTCCTATTTGGAAATTTTATAGATAAATATGCATATTTATGCCAGGTGGTCAGAAAACTTTCATAGTAAAATGGTATTTGCATTTTTTAAAAATTTGTTTGATCAAAGTATTATTCATTAAGTCAAAACTCTTAGAAACCAGTTGATAAAAAAAGCAGTTAATGCATATTTATAGTATTCTTTTTAAATGAGAATATAAAATATTTTGTTCTGTTTCTTATCTTAATTATGTCTTTATATATTTCATTCAATATGTTTTATATTTCATATTGAATATTGCTACTCTATCTACAATATTTTATATAGCAGGAATCAATGAATAAAACTAGTAATATATTATTTATATTTTACACTTAGGAAATCATAATTCATCAATAATACTCTCATTAATCTATGCCACAATCCTATAAAGTAAGAGTTCTGTTCAGCTTCATTTACTAAATGGAAAACCGAAGCATGCAGCAATTCAGAGACTGCTGATTATCACAAGAAATAGTGACAGTTTTTGACATAAATTAATTGAACTCAAAACCTATATATTTAATTAATACAATTCAATTTCCCCTATTTTTTCAGTGGAATTTTGTCATTTATAATCCTTTGGAATTTTGCATAGCTCAATGTAGTTTTAGTTTGATTTACTTTTACTCATCATTGCTTGAATAGATAAGATGCTGGTCATCTAGAAATTATATTTTCACTTATCAAGGAAACTTAATATTTTCTGTCTTTCCCAATGGTATTGATTAACTTTACCTCATTTTTCCTTCTTATTATAAGAATTTTGTCTTTCTCAATCTCTTTAGCCTGAAGACTGTCGGGCGCCCGCGGGGGTCCCGACAGTGCCGGGAAGCGAGTTCCCTTCTACCTCCGAAGCAGGCGAGGAATGGATGAACACTCAGGAATCCGATGCGGTTTTAAAGGGCTTTACTTATCACAGGTTCAGGCATACAAATCAGCAAAAAAAAACCAGATGCTTAGGATTCCAGGCTAGAACCCCAGCCACGTGTAGGCCAAGATGGCGACCACCACGTGTAAAACTTCAAGGGAATAAACGCCACAAGGCGAGATCCCACCGGGAAGAAGACCGGGAGGCGGGAACAGGCTAGTTTATACCCCCCGCAACTCAGACCTTCCTCCCATTGTTATGGAAAGCAGGGAGGGTCCAATGCCCTTAGGTAGTCCCTCCCTGCATCTCACCTAGGGCCTTTACTGTGCTAATGTTTTGAGCCGGAAGGCCTTTGAAATGTAGAGAAGGGGGTTTCTGAGATGGCATGTCACTGTACCAAAGATCAACACCAATGCCAGTTAAATATTTCTCCAAGCCTTCACAAGTCTCCTCTACTTCATTGTAGTTTTATATTTTATCAGGGAGCCATGCTTGTTTGTTTGGAAGCAAACAGCATTTCTCTCTGGTCTAATTACTTAGGTGTCCTTACGTGGCCAGGCTAATATGCTGGTAAGATCTAGCTAGTCCCACGATGATTGTGATAGCATGGGAGAATATTTATACCAGCTAGTACAGCATACATGGTCGGATAAACTGCCACATTTAGACTACCCCCTTATCTACGGAGTGATTCGCGGGAGGCAATCCAGAGCAGATGCAGCGGCCCTTAGGAGTCCTGCAACAGAAGACAAAGTCCAAAAAAACAAAAAAAAATCTTCCTTCAGTTACTTCTCTAATACTATTCTTAATAACAGTATTTATTATCTAATAATAATATTAATATGTTATCTAAACTTTTATGTATTTCCTTTTATTTGGAGGCCACTCTTCTACTATCTCCTATAAAAACTTATTTATACTCTGATATCCAGACAATATCATATTTTACCATTTTAATGCCCTTAATAACTTGCTTCTTGAATTCTATGCAATAATATTGCCATATTTTAGTCTTATATTTACTAGTTCTACTTTTTGCTTCCTCAATGAACAAGCTTTAAATTCTCTTTATAATCTCTTGTAGAAAGCCATTCTTTGTACTGACTCCTAATTTCATTTTCTTATATATATTTTGCCTAAACAAACACATCATGCTCAAATTTTATTCAAAACTACCAGATTTGTATATCGAATCATAAACCATATATTTTAGAATTCCTATCTATTTTGCATATATATGCATATACACGAGCTCATATAAATATGAGATTTCCCCACATTCAACCTATTTTAAACCTGTTGCTAAGATTGCCTAATTGCTCACAATTTGTCTATTATCCCATTTACAACCAGAGTGCTCAAGAATTGATGACTGTATAAAGAAACTTTGGTACATCCACACAATGGAATACTATGTGCCTGTTAGGAAAAATGAAGTCTGGGTTTTCTTTTTGATGATTTCTCCCTTCTGATATATATTAACTTATATTAGTATTATATATGACCATTTATTTGCATATTCAGGACTATAATTTTGGCACAATCTAAACCTACGCATTTAAAAATGATATTTATTAGAATGTGAAATTGAATTAAGTAAGATTAATGAAAAATGATACAGATATCTAAAATTATCTCACAATTTTATTCAGAAGCCAATTTTTATAAGTAATATCATTGGAAAGACTGGGACTTAAGAGAAAAACAAGAGCTGAAGATATGAAAATATCTGCATAGATTAACATTTAAGTCAGGGAGTTTGGTGAAACTTTAGCTGAGACTATTGAGAAATCAAGGCAGTGAAAAATAACTTGAATTTCTTCTCTTAAGTTTAAAGTAAGAAAACAAGAAGTGTGCAAATAAATGAAGAGAAATGAATATAATTCAAGGGATAATTAAAAACATAGGACATAAGAAAGGAACATATTAAGTAAAATATTTCTATTAAGTGTTGAAGAAATGACAGCATAAAGGAGTTTAAAAATTAACTGGCATTTAGTTGTGAGAAGTACCTAAATGAGCTTGATAAAAGAACATGATTTTCAAATCAATTTTTTGAATACAAAAAATATTATTCAGCAGCAAATGTAAACAACACAAAAGATTAAAGACTTTCTACATACACATACATATATGTTTATATATGTATGTGTATGTTTATATATATGTATATACATGTATACATGTGCACATAAATATATCTGGCTATATTTATGTGCACGTGTATACATATATGTATCTGCATATATAAAGTTTAATATATATATTTATCTTTGCTTTCTGTTGAGGGATTTAAAATACAATGAAAAAAGGGAACATAGAATAGACCTGGAGAGATAGCTTGAAGTTTATTGTACATATGCTGCATAGAAGTCCTGTATTTGGTCCAAAAAATTTAATAGGGTTTCCTAAGAGCTACAAGTATTGACTCCAAGAAATTGGTCTGGAGTAGCCATTAGACAGCATTTTGTGTACTTTTTTTCCAGTTCTTTTAATATGAGGAGGAAGAGAGGGAGTAGGAGAAAGAGAATGATGAAGAAGAGTAGGGGAAGAAGCAGAGAGGAAGTAAGAAAGAAGGGAGGAAGGAAAGAGATTGAAGAAAGGAAGGAAGGAAGAATGAAACCACAATGAGAGAATGAAAAATGTCTACATAATTTCATAATTCTACATAATTTCATAACATTTTAGCATAATAGTGTACTTAAAATAATCTAGATTGTATAGTTTATTACACATGTTATATTATGTCCCTACTATTCCAATGGTCACTTGTCACTTGTCACTTATCTTTGCGTTGTTCATCTATTTGCTCGAGCAAGTGCCAGTAATGTCTCTATTCATTAGGAATGAGGTCCATTATTGTTATTGCTTTTGGCCTATCGAGTATACCACAGGTAGCTTGCCAGGCTCCTCATTGGCTCTGGGTTCATCAGAGGGGCTCAGTCTTTTTCTATGTCAGACCATCAACCATCCAGGGTCCATGGGGCAGAACCCTGGATGTAGACAATTCTGCCACCTGCCGATGCAGTTGGGCACTGTAGACACACCTGAAACCTCGAGGTGTAGAGACAATCTTGAGGAGCAACTGACCTATAAAAACAGTGCAACCAATCATAACACAATTGAATTTGTGTCTCTCCAAGGCAAAAATAAAATTATAGGAGTATATATGGTTTTAAAAAGGGGCGCTTGAATAGTACTTAGGACCGAAGGAGCTTGCAGGATTTGGAGTTTCCTGAGTGAATCATTGAGTGAGTGGCAAGTGAAGGTGAATGCCTGCTATACTACTGATGCTACCACATACATTAAAGCATTATTCACTCTGCTATACTAATAAAAATTTTTTCTAGGTAAAACAAATTGTAGTTATACTACAGTAAATTTTGCATTATGGGCTTATGGCTTATTTTGGTTTTTACACACTTACATTGTGTAAAACACAAAGAAAGAGCAATTAGTTCAATATGCTGGAGCCCATGCAAAAAGCTTAGTTCCATCCATTACACTGATGTAGAACCAAAAAAACACCACAAATAACTCTTGTTAAAAATCCAGAAGTAGCCTCTAGTACTGCAGTTATAGTCTTCAAATAAAAATGACTAAATAAATAAATAACTTACTTTGATTGCATTGGTACAGAAGATTATGCCTATTCTATATGTTTGATTTATACTGATTTCCTAATTTCACTTGTCAAATTTTTCATGAAAATTAAGACACAAATACAAATGTTCGTCTAAATGTATACAACACCCAGAACATTGATTACACTGCCTTCCTCCTCTATATACTTTTTTCTCTCTTCTACATGGCCTTCAGGGATAGTAACTTTCATGGAATCATTATGTTTTTTCACAAAATATCTTTTTCAAAATTTATGGATGAAGCTTTCTGACAGTTTTCTTGAAGAGATGAGTTACTCTTTTTCTCACTTATATTATTATTTTTTAATTTTTTAAACTTTATTTAAACACTGTGGCTTAAAAGTTTTTGCACTCTGCAGTTGTTTCGGTATTCAATATTCTAGCACCAGTTCTACCACCACTGTGCCCTTACCACCACCCAATACCCTTGTTTCCCACCCACCTACATGTCTGCTCCCTTAGAAGCACTAATTTTATTGCTGATTTCAACATATACCTCAGAACAGTATTGCTAAATCATGACCTTTTTACTGGGTAGTTACATGCAAATTGGAATCATATGTGTTACTGCTTTCACTAAAAATAAACTTATAAAACATAGTGGTCTTCTACTCAATTTTTAACTAAGTTGTTTATGTTAATTTGTTACAAATATTCAATATTCAACCCCAAACCCACCACCTTTGCAACTTATGACCATAATTATTTTCAACTTTCCCAAGCACTGTTTATGTCTGCCCCTAAGCAGACCTTCACTACTGTATTTTATATTGCTGGTTATGCTAATTTTGGTAAAATGGTCAAGAAATCATTTCTTAGAAGAAATGTAATGAGGACTTTTCAATCTTATCAGGGATCTATTGAGCTAGGGAGCTATTGAGTTATTAAGCTCTTTGGATAAGAAATTATTGACATCTTGTTATAGGATAGGCATTGTGACTATATTTATATATTTTGTTATTGGTTTCCTTGTACTTATATCTATTTAATGTGGTATGTTACTTGGTATATCAGTATAGCAGAGTTTGAGATGTCTCTCCAGGAATTATAACTGGGTAATAACGTTGGAGTAAAATTTATAATGGGAAATGCCTTTGGGGTGTGAGTATGACCTCTTGGCTTTCCAGAAGGAAAGGCAATGGGGGGGATAGAGCACATTGCCCGCTCAGTGAAAGCCTGGAGATTTCAGTTGCAAGCCGCCATACCTAAGGTTTTTGATGGATTAACTTCTGGGTGGAGCTTGTTGGAGCAGTGGGGTCCAGCCTGGAGCATGGCAGCAATTGTGGAGTGTGGATATTTTCAGCCTCAGGGGGCTCTGTTGGGGCAGGCCAGACCCAGACCCATCCCCTTTGGCAGTCCCCTGAACTCCAGTCTAGCTCGGGGAGGACAGGGAGCATCTCTGCCTCCAAAACGTGTTACTCTTTATAGAAATATCTTTATGTATGTTTGCTTAGTTTGCTTTATTTTTTATTATAACTTATTTGTGATTACAAAAAAGAGTAATGAATATTATTCTCCACTAATGAAAACCAGTTGGAATTCTTGCTTTTAAAAAAAAGTAAGGAAGACTGCTTTTAGGCTAACAAAATGCTTTTCTAATTTATTGATTTCTGATCTTCATATTCTGCAATTTTCTTTCCAATAAACTCTTCTCAGCTTTTTTTCCTGTTAAAGTTCCAACAACTTCTTAATAGTTTACTCTCTAGGAACGACCTCCAAGAGCTCTTCAATATAATTTTCATCTGTACTCAGATAAAGTTGCTTTGCATCACAACCAGCACCATGTTGAATTTCGTAATACCCTCATCCTTAACAAATTCTTTGATGTCATGGACAAATCCTGGGCCAGAGCAATAGTCCAGTATCACTGTATCACTGTCTTCCGTTGTTCATCGATTTGCTCGAGCGGGCCCCAGTAACATCTCCATATGTCCTGTCTCATGCTAGTAGAGCCCAAGGGCATCTGCTTGCAATAGTGCAGTAGTAGGGCGATTACCTTGCACTCGGCCAACCTGGGTTCAATTCCTGACATCCCATGTGGTCCCCCAAGCACCGCCAGGAGTATTTTGCTCAGTGCAGAGCCAGGAGGAACCCCTGAGCATGGTCGGGTGTGACCCAAAAAAAGAAAAAAAAATGGACAAATCTCTTGAATATTCACTGTAATATGTCACTTATGCATTTTATGATAACTTAAGATCTACAAGTTTCTTAATGCAGTAATCTTTTATATAATTTAAAACTCCCCTCTTTGCTTTCTTCAGTGCCACTTTTAATGGGAAAATGTAATTCTCAATTGGTATGCTTTAAAAGTAGCTATAATTTATTCATTTTTCAGTTGGTTCATTGAGGGTTATTTTAAGGGGAAAAAATCCACATTCACTTTGGGATGGCATTGACTATTAAAGTGAAAGTTACAAAAGATTACCATAAAAATAAGATTCCATAAAACTAAGGAAAAATAAAAATAATTTTCCACATAATATGCACTTAAATTTCTTAAAATTGAGACGGATATTTTGGAAGAGTTTAGCTTGAATATTTACAATTTCTAACTGCTCCTTTAGTACATTGGCACTACACTATTATTGGTATACTTGAAGATCTTATTGTTCTAGTGTCAGATAATAGGTTTCAGTTTGTCTCCCATAACTTGCTCAAGCAAGGCTGTTATTGAAGTCTTAAAAGACTTGAACTTTGTCTTGGCTTTATCTTGTTCTAAATGGAAATACTTTCTGGTATCTCTTACTTGAATTGACAAATGTAATCCATGTTTTATGTTTGTTCTAACAAGTAATTTTATTTAGTAATCAGTTCAGTTTCCAAAATGATTTGAGCTTTCATCAGTGTTCACAGACTCAGGACATCCTTTCACATTTTGGTACATATAATGATATAATGATTTTTGAACCACTAAGCACCAGAGCAAGCAGTAAACTCAAGATTGCCAATAAATATACTGTAGATTTTCTTCAATATTGCAAACAATGATTTTGTCCTGGTTGTGATTGCCTTGCTGATGAGAGCAATACACTCTGTGTCTCTTCTCAAATCTAGGTCATTAGAAGTTTCTGTATATCTGATACAGGTTTTTGTTTTTCTTGAGTTTCTCTTTTTTCTTTTACTTAAATGATGTATATATTTTTTATAGACTTTGTCAAACTATTTTTTTATTTTGGAAATGTAACTATGGTAGACGGGACACATCTAACTGAAAATAAATTATTGGATTTTCTTTTTTTTCACATTTTTACTTGCTTTCCATTTATTTTCAGGTTAGTCATTTCATATGTCTCTTACCAGAAAAGGGGATATGGAGTTTGCATGTTTGAGGAATATGCAGAACTAAAAGCATCAAATTAAATCAAGCATAAGAGGAAAAATATGCTACCATGAGATATGATTAATAGAAAATGCATGAGGCTAACATAGGAAATAAAATTTAAAAAAAGTAGGAAAACAAAGTGACTGTTTTTACTCTATGTTATGAATTTAAGGAATATCAGCTCTGTAAGCAGACCATTATTGATTTAAATACTACGCAGCACATGACTTTTCTGAGTAGTTGTTGCAGAGTGTATTTTCATAACATGGCCCTGATATACATACTATATACTATAATGGATATATCTAAATAAAATTATCACCTGACCATCCCACGGGCCGTACATTTCCTTGACTAAGCAGGCCCTATCGGATTCAATAAAGCCTCAAACCGTTCCTTCACTAACAAGCACCAACTTTAGTCGCCCGTATCTTTTACACCTGGGAAACGACCTACAGCGGCCCAAGCAAGTCCACCATCGAGGCCGGAAAACCCGATCTGAATAAGGCAACCCGTCCTCCTTGGAGGCTTCTTCCTCTCCCCCGACCCACTTCCAACCCCACCCCCGCCCGGGCCAGACCCCCAACCACCCCCCCCATCCGCCCACCCAACCGCCCACCCCCACAAACCCCCCCCCCTTCGAGAGTATCGCCCGGCACCTAACACACACCCCTCAACCAGCTCCCTCCCCCACCATACCACAACCTACCCGACCACACCCGGGAGCCCGGGCCCGGAAACAGTAATTATAGGATTCAGAAATATAGTTTAAAATATAAAATAACCTTTTCAAAATTACAAAGTTGACAAATGATAAGTAACGTAATTAATAATTAATATGACTTAAACAATTTTCTTTTACATTGCACTTATTAACAAAAATAATAACACGTTTTTTGATACTAACTATTGTGATAAAAGAGGTTTCTTTATATGAGGCAATTGACCAAAGGGGATATAGTTCTATGGATAAAAAGATCAATCTGTCTTATGGAAAAGTGAGGACAAAATGACCTTGGTACCTCCATCAACAGTCAAGAGTCAGGCACACTGTCTTATTTGCCAAGGGATTGAAAATCAGATGGGCTGGACACGTAATGTGGCTTGGAGACAACTGCTGGACTAGAGCAGATTTAAAAAAATTGAAAAAGAAAATAGTTCCTTGGTAGCTATACAGATAAAAGAGATGTAAACTTTTGTTATGTTCAGCTATTACATTAAAAATGAATACCTCAAGGATCTGGTAAAGAATAACGGGGGTGGGGGTGCGGAGCGATAACCCAGTGGGTACGCATTTGCCTTGCACGTGGCCGGCCCATGCTGGCCCTGGTTAGATCCTTGGCATTCCATATGGTCCCCCAAGCACCACCAGGAGTAATTCCTGACTTCAGAGCCAGAAGAAACCCCTGAACATTGCTGGGTGTGACTCAAAAAGCAAAAAAAAAAAAAAAAGAGTAATAGGGCTAGTGCTAAAGTCTATAATGTCCTGAAGGTAGGCAAGGTGTCCAACATCACATAGTCAACTCATTTTAAAACTCTTAAGTGTGGCTCTGGATACCAGCGGCATCACACAATTTTTGTGTTATCCCCAGCAGAGCAGCATTCAAACCATGAATCATTCTTGAGCCTCTGTTTTGAACTGCAATGAGTTGGTCTAAAATCCACACCTCCACATAAAAAAAAAATTCAAAGTAGTGTTTTGTATATACTTTAGTTCTTTAAGCATAGGCCTTCAGAGCATATTGTTTCTTGTGTTGGACAAGATTGTGGTCTAAAATAAAACACTTTATATAAAATTGTCAGTGGGGACATCAGAGTTATATTAGAACCATCAAATATTTTAAGAATAAGTAGCTGTATTAAAAGCAGGCAGGTCCACAATTTGCTTTGGCATGCATCCATTTTTTCTATATTTGAAAACAGAGCTTTCATAGATATTGAACAGAAACTGTTGGTAGGTGATAATATCATAAAAGACGTCATGAAAATGCAAATTGTAGAAATATCTAGATAATATGTACAAATTGGCAACCTCTTGGTATTTCACAATAGTCTATTTTCTAACAAGTCTACCAAGTGTTTATGATGGACAACTAATAATGCACAGAGCTGTGAAGGAATGCATCATGAATATTTGTATCTTGCTCTGTTTTAGATGGGGTAAATGACCACACTGCAAGAAAGTTAGTTCCCCTGGGTGCTCTTTAATTACATTACAGGTCATCTGACTCCTGGCTAACATACTAATGCTGTGGGCAATGCATTAATGGGGAGTGAGGTAGATAAACTTGAGAAAAAAAAAGTGATACTGCCTCCTGCCTGACCACTTTAGTCACCTCAGTCACTAATCAGGTTAGAACTGGTGAAGTTGGCCATAAATCCAAATAAGGTACTGATGCTAGTGAACCATCAGTACCAGTTTGCAGTTGTCAAAGTTCATCTAAAGTGTATTTGGTTTACATGGTGTGAGATCTGGACCTCACTCTTAGTTTTTGGGAAGTATGAGCTTAGTCAATGCTAAGAATTGCTCATTATAGGAAAAGAAAGTTCTATCTTCTTCCCAGGCTCACTGTTTTCCCTCAAACAAAATAATTTCAGGAGGGAAAAATATAGAATTTGATATATGAATCAAAGGGTCCCTGCTTTACTACTGTGGAAAATTTTCAGGTAATGTCTTCTTGGTTGTAATATTTCCTAAGGAACTCATTACCTTGGAGGTCACTATATATTTGCTTGCAGCTATATATCAGAGCAATGGCTGCAGAGGAACCTAAACAACTTAACACTTGTATGTTCAGAGATGTCCTCAAATGATCAATCCATGATTGCCGTATTCTGCATGATTACATATATTACCCTTGCATTTGTACATTGATTTCAAACTAACTTCCAATAGTTAAACTGAAATCAAATATCAGGTTATCTTTTGGAAAGACTGTCATGTTAAAAAAAGGGAGGGAGGGAGTCCAACAACCTTTCCATAGTAGTACAAATTTGGAGTTCTTGTTTTGGATTCAGAAAAGAAAGTGTTTACAACAATCAGTATTCCATGAGTGAATGTGTGACCTTGAAGGTCTGGTTCCACTGCAGCAAGAGGACCAATTAATTGAGAAACAAGGTGACAGGTCAAGAAAGAGCTTTATTAGGGAGCCAGCTGACAGGCTGGAAGAAGGTGTAGTCACTTCCTCAATTTAACTATGTTGTCTCCAAGCTCAAGAAGCAGTTTTTGTAAGAAATCAAGAACAAGGAATCATATTTTAGAAGGGCAACTTGCAGACATTAGAGAGCCAGAATGGTCAATAAATTCTCTTGTGTCCTGGTCCCCCGAGGCAAGCTCTTTTGTATTTGGAAATCTAAAGAAAGATTTCTGATTAAGGATTTAGCCAGTCTTTTTTTTAGGCTTTTGGGGAAAGGACATGGCAAGGGCAAACACTCTTTAACAAAAAATCTTGGTGGGGTTTAATTTTGAAATCAGTTGTTAAATTATTTGGGGATATTTTTATACATATAATTCCTTAGAAAATAGTGTTTATATTAAATCAAAATTCCTTAATGTAGGATAATTTCCTGGATTTGCTATTTTGGAGCAATATTACCTACTAAGAAAAGTATTTTAATTCAACACAACTTTTTAATTTCTTATTCACTAATTGTTTAAAAAAAGATAATTTATTCCAGGGTTACTGTCATTTTAGCTAAGGATATGTAATATTTTTCTTTTAATATATTCTCTTTTTCTATCATTCCCTCACATACCACATTAACTTTAGAAGTAGTATATTCCTTCAATAAAACCATTTTATTTAACACAAAAAGAAAAATATTCTTTTTTTTTCAGTGTAAAACAGATTTTATTAAGGAGAACTTAGGATGGAGAAAGAGTAGGGAAACAGAGAGAGAGGGAGTACACCTCTGGAGAGGAGATGCGGGCTGCTCCAGAGGCTGAGAGTGAGCAAGCCAAGAAAAATATTCTTTAATCCTTTTCTGTGTTTGAACTGGGTCCATATAAGTATACCTCTGTATATACGTGAAATATCCATAATAATTATTTTCTCTAATTGCTTGAATAACAGTATTTTACATTGTATTATATTTTTGTGAAAGATAAAATTAAATATTATATTAATTAAAATACTCATTTAATGAAAACTGTCAAATATTATTAATAATACTTTTAAATACTATTTTTATTCTTAAATAAACTCAGTTCATAAGAGTATTTATTTTTAGTTGACCAAAATTGTTTGTCTTTTTAAAATTATGTTTAAAGTGGTCATTTTTGGATAACTTTATTTTTAAGCTTTTTAAATGAAACTGATGTTTCACTTAATGATATGACTACTTCAGGTGTTTAGCACTATAAATCAACATTTAGTTTTGTGTGTTTCATTACTTCATTTTACTATATTCAAACTATGAGGGAAATTGTCCTTATTTACATTTTTCCTTATTGTTTAATTAAATTTGCTTGATTGTTCTAATTTGCATTCGTGTTGTAGATGGATGTTATTTCCATGGACATATGTGTCATATTTTCTTTATGCATTCATGAACCAGTGAGTACTTTGACTATTGTGAAAGAAAAAGATATAAAGTGCATATATATTATGTATGTATCTCATTAATATTATTATAATATAGTTTATATTTTCTCTCTCTCTCTCTATATATATATATGCATTTTAATTCTCATTCTGGCTCAGTTGGGAAAATACATAGGAGTATGAGATGCTTTACATGTATTATATTTTTTTTCTTGTATCATTAAACATGGCAGAGCCCGGCAAGCTACCCATGTCTTGTTTGATATGCCAAAAACCAGTACAATCATGGACCTCATTCCCATGATCTGAAGGAATGGTTTGAGGCTCTTCATGTTCCTGGAGCAAGCAGATGACCTTGGGATACACTAGCACGTGACAGGATGTATGGAGATGTTACTGGTTTCCGCTTGAGCAAATTGATGAACAACGGGAAGACAAGTGATACTAATCAAGTGATATCATTAAATATATTTTCAATTTGAATGGAAAAAATGAACATACATACAATTTTAACTTTTCCAATAGAAGTTAGATTTTATCCTTCAGAGTACAGCTGGTTATTTTTTTTACACAGTTCATCAACTAGCATTCATTTCTCTTCATCACTGATTTGGTTTCAATATGGTACTAGAAGTTCTTGCCTCATTAGTTAGACAAGAGAACACATATATAAAGCATCCATATTCAAAAGAAAAATGTGAAAAATCTCACTCTATGCAGACCATATGATGTTTATAAAATACCCCAAATACCACAAAACCAGTCCTAGAAATAATAAACCTGTACAAAATGTGAAGGCATATGAAAGCAAAGCACAGAAATCCATGTCTTTTCAATATGAAAACAATGCAGTAGAAAACAAACAAAAATTTACAAACAAATGCCATTCAAAACTGTCAAAACTTTTAAACTAAACTATAAAGCTTTAGTAATCAAAATAGTATGGTGCTAGAATAAGACTGACTCTGAAATCAATGGAACAGACAGTTCAGAGATAGATCTGCAGGAATATAGATGGCTTATCTTAAAAACATTATAATATGAAAATAAACTAATTCTTTAAGAACAGGAGCCATCAAAATGATCAGCTCCTTGCAAAAACAAAACAGAAACGAAATGAACCTTAGATTCTACCATCATACACCAAAGTCAAATCAAAACAGATTTAAGACTTAATATCAAACTGAACTTATAAATTGCATGAGTCATTCCTGAATACTAAGCTAGGAGTAAGTCCTAAATACTTCTGTGTATGCTGCCCCGCAAACAACAACAACAACAACAACAACAACATATTAACAAATAAACTTAACCTAAATAATTATATTTGGCTTACCAAGGAAATGATGGCAAAAATAAAAAGCTACCTCTCTGAGTGGGAAAGGGTATTTGCTTATCAGTAGTTGAATAGAAGTTTGATATCCAAGATAAATAAATTGCTAGTATTTAAAAAACTTTTTATAACTTTTCAGTAGAAAATGCATATCAAAATAACAATGAGATGACATCAAAGAGATTGACTCATATCACAAATAAATGCAACCATCGTTGGCATTGATTTGGGTTAAAAAGAATACTCTTCTATTGGTCCTACAAATGGCTGAACTTTGTAGAAAGGAATGTGAACACCTTTAAAAAAATCTAAGAATTTGGGGCTGGAGTGATAGCCCAGCAGGTCGCTCATTTGCCTTGCACAAGGTTGGCCTGTGCCGCCCCTGAGCACCGTCAGGAGTGATTCTTTTTTTTTTTTTTTTGCTTTTTTGGGTCTCACCCGGCGATGCTCAGGGGTTACTCCTGGCTCTGCACTCAGGAATTACTACTGGCGATGCTCGGGGACCATATGGGATGCCGGGGATCGAACCCAGGCCAACACAGGCTGGCCTCGTGCAGGGCAAACGCCCTACCCGCTGTGCTATCACTACGCCCCAGGAGTGATTCCTGAGTGCAGATCCAAGAGAAACCCCTGAGCATTGCCGGGTGTGACCCAAAAAAAGCAAAAAAAAATAAATAAATAAAACCCACAAAAAAAAATAAATAAAAAATCTAAGAATTCAACATCCATTTGATCAAGGAATTTCACTCTAGGAAACTATAGATCCAAGACTCAACTTAGAAAAGAAAATGACACTTCTATAGTCATATACCACTCTTCTCATCAGTCAATTTCTGGAAATAACCAAAGTGTTCAAGATGACTGGAGAACAAAGCTGTGGAACATATACTTAATGGAACACCATTCATTTGTAAGATAAAATAAAATACTAAAATTTGCTGACATGTGGATCAAACTGGAGAGTTATGCACTATGTAAGATCATGGATAGCACAGGGGCAAACACATAATGATTTCTCTTATATGTGGGGTTTAAATGAATATAATAGTTGAATAATGAATAGTTGAGGAGTTTGAAATAGTTCATGTATGAAATACTACCAAAAACAGTTTGTAAATGTATAAAGTTTAATAAGCCTGCTTGTCAAAGTGGAAAGGACTTGGATTCCTATGGTCATTTTTTTCATATTCTTGTCACAAAACTATGTTTTCTTACTCCTGAAACAGCTACTTTCAGGGTACACTTTGTTTCGGTGGTGCTGGTTCTCTATGTCTCTAAATAGCTCAGTGTGCTCACAGAGATGATCAAGATTTTAGACTTGTACAGCTTCCTTAACCCTGTATAATCTCTAAGGCCCTTCTCTAGCCACTCTATTTAATTGTTTCCTTGCTTCACTTATATATTAATACACTTTGACTAAGTTAAATTTCTTCGTAAACTTTGTACAAAATTATTTGGAGGGAGCAGAAAGATATGAAAAAGAAACATTCTCTTTTAGTAGTTTTACCAAATTAGATTATTTTACATTCATGTTTTCCATGGTTTCCTTATGTGGTTATAGTTACAGATTTTTAGTCCAAAATAGATCTAGATAACACCAGGCATCAAATGTATTACCCTTGCTCTGGTAGGTGATTTTGAAAATGAGGATAGCTTCACACTTTAAACTGTTTTGGCCGAAGTGGTTTGGCTGCCAGGTCTTATACATAGCGTAGTGTGCCAGTAAGGTACTTGTCCTGTATAGAGAGGGAACAGAATTCAGTTCCTGATGCCACAAGTGGTCCCCAAAGCACTGTCCAAATGATCCCAAAACAGATGATCATGAGTAAAGCCATGCCAGATGTGCCCCCCCACCCTCACCAATTCCTTATTTTTTTTGGCCTTTTTTGGGGTAGAAGACAATTGTTGCATCTTTTGAGAAGGATGGGAATCTATTTTCATGTTTTAAATTTTTTTCACAACTTTTGTGCACTTTTACAATAATATGTCACAACTAACTTTTCATTTGTAAATTTTCTTTCCCCTATTCATATTAGATCTATATGATGTCAAAGATAAGAGGAACCATAACATATTTTATGACCACACATTGGACAGACTTGGACTAAGAAATTTACTTGACTTTATACACAAATGTACAAAAAAAAGGAGGTCATTAGTTTTTACTATTAAGTAGCTATTATTGATTTAAAATCTTAGTGAGGGGGGTCAGAGCAATAGCACAACGGGAAGGATGTTTGCCTTGCACGCAGCCAACCTGGGTTTGATCCCTGGCATTCCATATGGCTCCCAGAGCAACTCTAGGAATAATTTCTGAGTGCAGAGCCAGGAGCAACCCTGAACATTGCCAGGTGTGAGCCTGCCAAAAGAATAAAAAAAAAAACTTGTGAAATTAAGTAAAGAAATACATAAAAATGAGGTTGTAGGTTTGTTTACATTACTGGAAATTAAGCACAAAATATGATATGTATATATCTATCTCTATCTCTATATAGCAAGAGAGGTAGATAGATAAAAAAGATATATTCTTAAACTTCAAAATTATGGAACTGTTTTCTGAAGACACTATTTTAGAACAACTAATATAATAGATGATGTAGTTGCACTTTGGAAAAAAAAAAACTTTATGAAGACAACTAGCACATTAGATTCATACAGTATAAAATGATTTTACTGAAGAATCTGCCGTCGGTACTATCAATACACTAGCTCGGCTTCTTCACACGCTACCTGTCCGAATGCAAGGTGCCCTCCCAATGGAAAACCAGCAGGACAGTTCTACTGTTCAAGAAGGGGAGACATTCACGACATCGGCAACTATCGCCCCATCTGCCTGTTGTCCGTCATCTACAAGCTGTTTACACGACACCGAACAGGATAGCAGAACACTGAGAAGGACACCAGCTAGCAAGCAGGCTCCAGAAAGGATCAGCACAAACCAACCATACAGTAACCAAGCCACGAGGTTAGGGAGACAGATGCCCTCTTCCCACTTCATAGTTTTATAGAAGCCTTTGATTCTGAGGAGACAGAAGCAGTCAGCCATTGAGTCATTGAGTCATGAAGTCATTTGAACAAACAAGGTGTTCAAACCCAACACATCAAGATCCCTTCGAGCTGATACGGATCACCACCAGGATCCACCATCTAAAAAGAAGTGATCATTAATGTGAAAAGAGGGGTTCGACAGGTGATACCATTTCACCAAAACTCTTCAGTGCCGCCCTCGAGAACATCATGCGACAATTAGAATGGGAAGGAATGGGAGTGAAGATAGATGGTCGGCAACTACACCACCTCCTCTTCGCTGATGACATTGCTCTAATAACACCAAACATTAGCCAAGCAGCACAAATGTTGGCTGACTTCAACCGAGAATGTGGAAAGATAGGTCTACAGCTGACTCTAAAGAAAACAATGTTCATGAAGAATGAAGTAGTTCCAGAGGCCCCATTCAATCTCAATGGAACAAACATCTCTGAATGCAGCAGTTATGTGTACCTAGGTCGAGAAATCAACATGATGAACGCTCTAAAAACCTGAGCTGCGCAGGAGGAAGAGAGCGGTATGGAATGCCTTCAAAGGCATCGAAGAAATAGCTAAAAGGACAAAGAATCTCCGGCTCCGGGCACATCTCTTTGACTCCACCATTCTCCCTGCATTAACGCCTCAGAGACCTCGGCCCTATGAAAGCAGGATGAGAATGCTATTTGGGTCTCCCAGAGAGGCCTCGAAAGAGCTATGCTTGGAATATCTCGCCTCACTCAAGTGAGAGAAGGATCCGGAATTCTGACCTCCGTCACTATTCCAGAATCAGGGACGCTGTCTCGTTTGCCAAGGCATCGGAAATCAGATGGACTGGACATGTAATGCGATTTGGAGACAACCGCTGGACTAGAGCCATTACCGACTGGATCCCACGGGATGTCAAAAGATCACGTGGCTGCCCACCTACAAGATGATCAGACTTCCTTATAAAGACCCTGAAGGAACGGTTTGAGGCTCTTCATATTTCTGAATCAACCAGATGCCATTGGGCTACATTGGCACGTGATAGGATCCAATGGAAATGTTACTGGCGCGCCGCTAGAGCAAATCGATGAATAACGGGATTCAAGTGGTTCAAGTGATTCAAAATGATTTTATTTCATTTATATGTTTCTTAGACTGTGTGATCCAGGAGTATTTTATAACATTATTTTACTCTAGGGGATAGGTGATAGTTCATGCATGTGCGGTACTCTCAGTTTGAACAATTATATACAGAGAGTTGATAAATAAATTGTTTTAAACCTTGCAAAAGCACCCTGGGCTTATGATACCGGATTTCATTATTAACTTTTTTACTATTTAACATGTTTTTAATTTCTTTGCAGACTACAAAGAAAGCATTCTCATTTAATTAACAAAGAATGAAAGTCAGTTTTGTTGCTAATATCTTATGCAATAAAATTTGAATCCTAATTGTTCTTAAGTTGTGAAGATAAGATCATGTAGAAAAATTGTGCTACTTATGAATTAAAATATTTAAGTTCAATATCTAGTTACTGAATTAGAATTTTGATTTGAAATATATTTATATTATCTCAAGATGTCCTTAAATATTTGCTTATAATTGAACAATAATTTTTAAAATATTATATAGTCAGATACAATGTTATTTTATCCAATTCTTGGTGTACTTTGCTGATAGGATATAATAATCTCTTAGTAAAATATCACTAAATTGAATTATCTCACTGTATATTGATATACTAATCTATATTTACAGCAGCATTCAAATTTCTAGGAAACAATTGTTCTATATATAAGTAAAGAATTTTGAAATTATCTCACAACTATCTATGCTAAAACCAGTTCTGCAATTTCAAGACTATACTACTCAACCATTTTTGAGGGCTGTCATATTACCTGTCAATGAAGAATGAGATTAATAATGTTTCTGCAGTAATACAGCAGTTACATTATAACTTGAAATCAAGAAAAATTGATTTGATTAGTACACTGATAAAGGAATTAATGGTATGAAATGATATCAACAGTATTACGATTATCTAGAAAATTATCTAGAAAATAATATTAATCTCAAATAGTATTAATCTAGAAATTCATTTTTATATCTAGGTCTCATTTTCTAAATAATTTTAATAATAGCATGAAATATGATATATTTAAAACATGCATTATAATAAGTGTAGGTTAAAGAATAAAATTCAAGTGAAATAGCAGCAGGTAATAATATCCTTGATCAATGCATAAGGCCTTCACCTCCAGGGAACAGCATGTTTTGTGCTTCATGGAAAAAAATGTAGATATTCCCAAGGGCTCAGCAGGCAGGACCAGCAAGTGGCTGTCCAGCCATGATTAGCATTCAAATCAGTCACTGCATTCATCTTGTCAAATTAAAAGCCAATGGTGAAATCTTTAAAAAAAATTTAAATGGGTTGCTGGAGTGATTATACAGCAGTTAGTGCATTTGCATTGCTAGTGGCTGACTGACATTCAATCCCCAGCATCCCATATGGTTCCTCGAGTACTGCCAGGAGTAACTCCTAAGTGCAGAGCCAGGAGTAAACCCTGATCATAACCATGTATGAACCCAAAAGAATATTTTAATGTAGATAGTCTGTCAATCATATTAAGAAAACATACCGTATATATTATACAAAAACTTGATGTACAAATTCATTGTTCATTTAATCAATCCATAGAAATCTGACACTGTCGTCTTGAACACTCTCCACTTAACTCCAATTATTCACTTGCAATTTTTAGTTCCCCTTTTGTATTTTTGTCCTTATTGGGCAAAATCTTAAAGGGAAAGATAATGGCAGTTAAGAATACATATATTGGCATGAATTACCTTTATATTTGCTTACACTACCTAATTTTCCATAGAAACTTTATTTTCTATTTCCAACAAAGGAGTTTGACATTTCGAATCATAGTATAACTTTAGTGTGTATTTCCAATATTTAGGTAATTTATTTTTTTTTATTATCAAAGTAATTATTTTTATCCCACTTCATTTAAATTTATTTATAAGTAACCCTATATATAATTAAAACATTGTTTAAACATTTCCAAAATCTTATAAAGTATCATCCTATTTGATAAAGTATTTTGTGTTTTCAAAAAGATAATTTTAAGTAGATTTTAGATTTAATGTTTTTAACCCATATTTACCAATAAAACGATTTATTGTTATTTACTATTTGGCCATGGTTCTGACACGTATCCTGACTCTTAATAAACAGATGGTGACTATTAATTGTTAGTCCACTAAGTTATTCTAGTAGAGTATTATTTAATAATCAAGTGCCAGATATGTTTCTGACAGATGGAACATCAGAGTGTCTAATGTCAGATAATACAAGCATTGCAAGAATGATGGTGATGTGTTAGTTGTAGTTTTCACATTTGGAACTATAGAAGTCATCTTGGCAGCACCAAGATGCTGTAGAAAAATGACTGGGTGTCTATGGCCAACCAAGCAAATGGCAGTCAGATTATTTAGAAATAAAACATATTCATAACTTAAAAACCAGCCACTGTATATTTCCATATTAACCCAACCCTAAAATTTGTCAAGTCCATATGCTTTATTCTGTTTGCCTTGTTTTTCATGTAACATTTAAGATAAGAGAACATCTGCTAACTTTGGCTCAGAATTCAACATAGACTTATTCTCATTCATTTGCTCTTGAAATAATTTTTACTAACAACAACAAAAAAGTTTTACAGAGTGCTGCAGGCCTAGTAGAACATTTCATGTAATTCATGTGTCTAAAAGATATTTAAATGATTTTTTGTGAGCTTTTCAGACTTAACAATTGTATGGTACTTCCCTCTCTGAATTTTCTGAGCAAAATGGCCTTAAGCATGCTCCAAGAACAAGCTGCTCTTTGGCATAAACCATTTGACATCCATCCTTTTTCCAGAAACTTGATTCATCTGGACTGTGACATCTCACTGAATTTAGCCAGAATCAAGATATTTTTACCTTGTAGCATTTTTTATCCTTTAGATATACCTTTGGACCTAAATTTAGGCATCCTTCAGTTTCTACAGAGCTCATGGCATGATATACCTGAGGCATGTATTGATATACCTGAGGCCTGTATGATCCATGTAGTAGCGACATTTTTGGTGCTTCAGCAATACTAAGTAGAACTGATAGATATGAAAATGTTAATGTATACAAGCTTTGTAATGTTTAATAAGATTATTCTCTTTTGAGTAAAAATTCAGATTACAGTAATACATTTGAAGGTGGTTAATGAAACTGTTCACACTACCATATTGAATATGGTACCATATTTAGCTACCATATTAAATGACTGAATTAATTGCTTTATAGTAAATATACAACTAATATGGAAAACAAATTTTGGTACTATATTAAGCTACCATATTGAATGTGAACAAATTATTTTATATTAAATATATAGCCAATATGAGAACAAATTTCCTATAATAGACTTTTATATTTACTCTCTTTACCTTCATATATAAAGTATAGTATGTTTACATTATCTTTGAAGGTTTTATTTATTATATCTGACCAGTTTGGTTTATTATATCTGACCATATTTTAGATAGTTTACATTAGCTGCTGTTATCTTACCTTTAAATTTCAGACCCACTTACTATTTATTTCAAATATCATTATTTTTGTTGTAGGTAACTAAAAGTTTAGATTATTTAATAATGCTGGATTCTGATACTAAGGGTTGCTGTTTTGCTGCTTAGTGAGTATGATATCTCTTATCCTTCATTGCTTGCTGTAGTTTTCAAATTTTATAGTGTTTTAAAATCTTGCTTTCGGAAACACCATCCCTATTTTTATATTCATAGCAGCATTATTCACAATAGCCAGAATCTGGAAACAACCAGAGTGCCCAAAAATTGATGACTGGATAAAGAAACTTTGGTGCATCTACACAATGGAATACTATGCAGCTGTTAGGAAAAATGAAGTTATGAAATTTGCCTATAAATAGATGGGCATGGAGAGGATCATGTTGAGTGAAATTATCCAGAAGTGGAGAGACAGATATAGAATGACTGCATTTATTTGCATGACATAAATATATATATATAAAGTATATATATAAATATATATATAAATATAAGTATATATGTAAGTATATATATATATATATAATATATATACTTATTTACTTATTATGATACCAATATCCAAGGTCAGGCGGAATGTGGATCAGGGGGTCTTGCCAAAGTTGGAAACTACCACAAATGTGGGAGCAGTGGTTAGGCAAGACAGAGAAAGGAACAGTGGACCAATAATTGTCTAAAGTCTATTTCAATCCACAACATGTAATAGAAGGAAGAGAGAAAGAGAAAAGAAAGAGAAAGAGAAAGAGAGAAAAGAGATGGAGAATCTGCCACAGAGGCAGGCTAGGGGAGGGAGGAGGGTATCGGGGACATTGGTAGTGGGAGGTGGGCACTGGTGGAGGGATGGGTGCTGGAACACAGTATGGCTTGAAACCCAAAGATGAACATTTTTGTAATTGTAAAAAATAAATAAATAAATATCTTTCTACCCCAAAAAAAAAACACTACTCTATTAGAGATACATTTATTTATCAGAAAAATGTCTTGATAAGGCGTTTAAACTGTTTAACATAAGACTAAGACAGTAACATGACACACAAAATTTTGGTGGAATCTGGAAATAAACTCATGAGTTTGATGAAAGAAAAGCTTGCTTTCTGGACAAGTAACATATTTCCTGTTATCTGGGGAAAAATATTTTCTTTTTCAGATATTTTCTTTACTAATGTGTGCTGGTCCTTTAAGAATTTTGTTGTTTTGACTTTAATCAATGTGCTAAGACAGCCAAAGAAAAATAGAAAATAATTTCAGTGTTTATGGGGTCAGATACAGTAGTAAAAATAATAAATTTCCTGTATAATATAATAGCAGCTGCAATTTCCAAGAATTACAGGACTTTAGAAATGTTCCATAAAAGTTCAAATATGTTTAAAATTCCATTGAGATATACTTCAAATATGTGTAGTTCCTCATTACATATATTAAATATGTAATCATTTAAAATATTTAATATGTATTTTTAATTATATATATATTTAAAACATATATATTTGAAAATGTTTTCAAATCTATATTACACACTATTTCAAAGTAGTATAAAATATTTATTAAATACCTCAACTTTACTAACAATATTAATGTTATTAAACGTTATTGAACGCATCACTTTTATAAACCTATACTTAGAAAATCAACCATTTTGCTCAATCCAAATTTTCTGGAAACACATGTTTGAGAATTGTCATTTTTGGTAAACATTTGCTTGAAACAGCACAGTAACTGATTTGAGGTAGGTGAAGCAGCTGTTTTAGTTTCAGTGAAAATAGAGCCAAAAAGAAATTGTGTCCCCAAGGTGTGGGCTGAGTTACAGCTTTAAAAAAATTAAATTAGCCCAGCACACACTTGGCATCCATATTACTTGGCTTCCTTGCACCATGGCCCTCCACCATGGTTTCCTATTTGTTTGGCTCAAACTCTTCTGTAGTTTATTGACAGTAGCATGATAAATCACAGTTTCCACTGGGCACCATACCTGCTTACATGGTTTTAGTCTCTGTAAGAGAGCCAATAGACCTGCCTTCTGATGGAGGATTCTGAGATTGCTTTTTCAGAAGCTTAGAAATTGGTGCAAAGTATTTTTTAATTTAGTTATATTTTTGGGAATCAAAAGTTTGACCTCCTCTGCAAAGAGCTGTATTCTTGAATCTTAACTCTCATTCCCTATCTTCGAGTGAAACTCACATAGTCACAAACATATTTGCATAGATGACAATGTATCACTGTATCACTGTCTTCCCGTTCATCATTGATTTGCTCTAGTAGGCACCAGTAACATCTCCATATGACCTGTCTCATGCAAGTAGAGTCCAAGGGCGCCTGCTTGCTCCAGGAACATAAAGAGCCTCAACCCATACCTCATGGGAATGAGGTCTATAGTTGGTACTGGTGTTTGTCATATCAAATACAACACGGGTAGCTTGCCAGGCTCTACCATGCAAGTAGCATATCAAAATCCAGCATTTAATGATGAACCCGGGCTGTGATAGGCTGGTCTGCTGGGTGGAGTTCTGATGACGGGAAGTCCGGATGTGGAAAATGGAGGCTCTCATGGAGTGGGGGTCGTCTGGCTTGTTGTGAGGCTCTGCTGGGGTGGTGGGCCAGGGCTAGAACCTGCCATCCCTCTCAGGCGCCTCATGAGCAGTTAGGCACAGGGAGAGCCAGTAGCAGCTCTGCCTTATATCTATGAGTCTCTGGATCAGCATACCTGGGCCAGATTAAAGAAATTATATACAAGGGAGACATATTTTCTTAATTTTACACAAAACAGTTGTGCAAGTTAATTTCTTAAACTAGCATGTTACTTTTTTACATTAAATAATGAACATATTTTTAAATGAGAAAAAAATTGCAGTAAACTGTGTTAGTTTTATGTAATACCATGAACTGATTGGGAAGGAATGGGAGTGAAGATAGAAGGTCAGCAACTACACAACCTCCACTTTGCCAATGATATCATTCTAATAACACCAAGCATTAGCCAATCAGCACAACTGTTGGCTGACTTCGACCGAGAATGTGGAAAGATAGGTCTACAGCTGAATCTAAACAAAACAATGTTCATGAAAAATGAACTAGTTCCAGAGGCCCCATTCACTCTCAAAGGAACAGACATCTATGAATGTAGCAGTTATGTGTACCTAGGTCCAGAAGTCAACATGATGAAGGATCTAAAACCTGAGCTACACAGGAGGAAGAGAGGGACATGGAATGCCTTCAAAGGCATCGAAGAATTAGCTAAAAGGACAACCTTTGGCTTCGGGCACATCTCTTTGACTCCACCATTCTCCCTGCATTAACATACACCTCAGAGACCTGGGTCCGATGAAAGCAAGGTGAGAATGCTATTCGGGTCTTTCAGAGAGGAATCGAAAGAGCTATGCTTGGAATATCACGCCTCACTCAAGTGAGAGAAGGAATCTGGAGTTCCGACCTCTGTCGCTATTCCAGAATCAGGGACGCTGTCTCATTTGCCAAGGCATTGAAAATCAGATGGGCTGGACATGTAATGCAATTTGGAGATGACCGCTGGACTAGAGCCATTTCGGACTGGATCCCCCAGGATGTCAAAAGATCAGTGGCCGCCCACCTACAAGGTGGTCAGACTTCTTTGTCAAGACTCTGAAGGAACGGTTTGAGGTTCTTCACATTCCTGAATCAACTAGATGCCATTGGGCTACATTGGCACGTGATAGGATCCAATAGAAATGTTACTGGCGCCGCTCAAGCAAATCAATGAATAACGGGATTCAAGTGATCAAGTTATATGGCATTACTGTTTATATTTATCATTTATGTCGTAAAATCACAATTTCTCTGATGAGCTGACTGAATTTTTTAAATTTAGCTTTTTTGTTAAGAAATCAAATTGGGAAAAAACTGTAACTGTCTTTATTTTAAATGCTCACAATATCACACACTGCATTAGACATCACAAACTTCTGCTTTCGTTTAATTTCGAAAATAAAATGGAAGGAAAGTAATTGTGCAGAAAAAAAATTAAATGCAATTAGAAGTGTAAAAAATCTAAATCTTCTATCAAAGCAATATTGTACAGTTTGGTTTTGGAAAGAAGGAATTTGAGCCCTGATGTTTAGAATGAATAGAATATATTTGGTTCATTAAATGTTTTTCAATGAACAATAATCAAAATAAAATATATATTACTCTTCTGTTGATTTTACCTTGAAATTTTGTTAAGCAATTCAAAAATGAATTAACAGAAATTCACCTATTGTGTTTGAGACAAAACAGACAGAATGATATGACTGAAAAGTAGCACTAATCAGGTGAGTAATTTTATTTTCCTTTCACAATATGTGTCTTTGAAAGTAAATTATTCCAGTAATACAATCTACTAAAATTAATTTATCACTTATCACTGTATCACTGTCTTCCCGTTGTTCATTGATTTGCTAGAGTGGACAACAGTAACATCTCCACATGTTCTGTCGCAAGCAAGTGTAGCCCAAGGTATCTGCTGGCTCCTGGACAGGAAGAGCCCCAAACCATTCTTCAGGTCATGGAATTGAGGTCCATAATTGTTGCTAGTTTTGGCATATCAAATAAAACACGGGTAGCTTGCCAAGCTCTTTGGTGTAGGTGGTATACTCTTAGTAGAATTATCTCATCTCGGGCATTTACTGAAGAAACTTAAAAGGGAAAAGATCAGGTTTTCTCTTGGGTGGAGCTCTGAGGAACTTTGGAGTCTGGATGTTGAGAATGACTGACCTCATGATGTGTGGGTTGCTTTGGCTTCTTGCTAGGCTTTCTGGGATGATGAGTATCAGCTAGAATCTGCCTAGAACTGTATACAGTGTATAAATGTGAAAGATCCTGGGAAGGACCTGATCCTAACCTAACATCTAGTACTATCTAAGACTGTAGGCTCTTTTGACATAGTTAAGTAATAGACTGTCCTAAGGATATTTTTAAATAAATTAATATATAAAAGAAGAAGGTGATCTTAAAAAGGCATAAGAGCTCTACTTCACACTTTTTTCTGAAAAATAAAAAATGAAGTCGTACCACATACACTCCTCTTTTATGAATAGCAAATTCATTGCATTTTTTGTCTTATGATCAAATTTTCTTTAGTAATAGAATTATTATTGGTTTCCAAAGAGATATGTGCCCTCATGTACTTCATGTTAATGATAAGGGTGACTCCAGTGAAATGAATTTTCAATGGAAGCAATTTTGATAAAAATAAAGCATTTTTATAAAAGCTTGTTTTTTCTGGTGTGATGTGAAATATATTTTAAATGTGTAATTGATTTAGCGTGTAGTTGTTTCTCACTATACAGTATGATTGACTTAAAAGTTAAAGCAAATTTTAAATCTATTAGAATATTATGCATTATCTAAGGAATGAAAAATTTGCTACTTTTTCTTACACTATTAATTAATAAATTATTATTTTATTTTAATTATCAAATGAACATTAACTCTCCCTGAAAGTATATGCTACATTAATGCACATTTCCAACTCATTAATAAATTTCAATATGACCAAAATAACCACAAAACAATAGTAATTTTTAATTAATGATACGTATTTTGATGCTAACTCATTAATATATTAACTTTACATCAGATATTACATACAAGAGGAAAATCTTGGTACACCATTATAAAGCAGAAGTCATAGAGTTTAATGCCAAATTGTTTGAATGATTGGTAAGAGATGCTTTGAGAGAACAACTGTTTCAGCAACTTTAAAAGTTTAACATGAAGGTATATTTAATCATTATCCACTAATCTCGTTTTCCACCTACATGGCAGAGCCAGGCAAGCTACCCATGTTTTATTTGATATGCCAAAAACTAGTAACAATTATGGACCTCATAATTCCATGACTTGAAGAATGGTTTGAGGCTCTTCCTGTCCCTGGAGCAAGCCAAATGCCCTGGAGCTACACTGGCTTGTGACAGGACGTATGGATATGTTACTGGTGCCCGCTCCAGCAAATCGATGAACAACGGGAAGACAGTGATACAGTGATTATATATAAGCACAATAATGATATTTTTATCAATGCAAATATCAAATGACTGCACTTTAACTTCTTAGTATTTTTATGAAGAAAATAAGTGATAAGGCAATAATTCATTTTTTGTTCAAGTTGCAGTCTATTTACAACATATACGTAAGAAAGGTGAATCCTAGATTTTTGTATGAGAGCATGTGTTAGAGACTGTGAAATGCTCTATAACCTCCAAAAGCAATTTTTATGTAGACGCATATGCATGTATCTACAAAAATAACTAAAATATATTTCCAACCACTTACTAATCCTAAACAAACTTGAAGAGTATTTAACAACTTGGAAGTAAAAGAGATGGGAATTTTATTTTTTATCTTTAGTCACTATCACTATTCAAATACTTCAAAAGCTAAACTACTAAATATTAAACTATTAAGATTGTTTAATGAAGGACTTAAGTTATAACCTGAACATTTTGGAATTAATTATTTTAAAGTGCATAGAACTATCCCTTATCATTACTATTAGTGATAATAATAGTAGTAATGGTCACTATTAGTAGTGATACTAATAGTAATAATGAATTAGTGATACTTTTATTTCCTTATACACATAATGTTTCGCATACCCTAAGATAATTTTTCTGGGGTTAACAAAAGAATAAGAAGAGCAAAAAAATTGCAACATTGTATTCATTTATATCGACATGAAATACAAACAGAAGACAAAAAGTGATTATTTGAGAAAATATTGATTGCAATTTTAAAGAAAAACCCCAAAACTGTGGAATGATTTTTTAAATATAAGAAAAATACACTAAGATAAAAGTAAATTAATTTTTAAATATAGACTCAGCTAATTTGCAACCCCAGAAGAGATCCAGACCCATCCACTTCAGACCCACAGCTGTGCTACTCGGCTGGCCCCATGTGGAAGCAACCCATGGAGCTGACCTCCCGGTAAGGGGGCTTGGCCATCCCCTGGCCGAGTCCAACATTGCTCCAAGGGTTTGCCCTCATGAGCGGGGAGAGACCATGCTGGCCGGACTCGGAGTGGAGTTTTGGGCCCTGCCCTTTCCTCCACCTCCATGCCAGTTGTCCTGGAAGAGAGAGACCCACCCACGCCAGACTCAGCTAATTTGCAACCCCGGAAGAGATCCAGATCCATCCACTTCAGACCCACAGCTGTGCTGCTCAGCCGCCCCATGTGGAAGCAACCCATGGAGCTGACCTCCAGGTAAGGGACTCGGACATCCCCTGGCAGAGTCCAACATTGCTCCAAGGGTTTGCTTTCATGAGCGGGGAGACTATGCTGGCCGGACTTGGAGTGGAGTTTTGGGCCCTGCCCTTTCCTTCGCCTCCATGCCAGTTGCCCCAGAAGAGAGATACTCACCCACGCCAGACCCACATGTCCCTTGGTGCGTGGCCGCTTTGCGATATTTTTTTATAGGATACTGAATTTTGCATAAGGTTCTTCCCAATTTCTTTCACATTTATACATAGTAAACAATTATAGACATGTTTTAACTGATATCAGTAAGCCTGGCAAGAAGCCAGAGCAAACCAGACATCATGCAGTTAGTCATTCTCAACATCCAGACTCCATAGTTCCTCAGAGCTCCATCCAAGAGAAAACCTGATCTTCCCCCTTTAAGTTTCATCAGTGAATGCTCTAGTTGAGAGCCTTCTACTGAGACTATACCACCTACACGGTAAAGCCTGGCAAGCTACTGTGTTTTAATTACTTTTATGACAAAGACTAGTAACTATTATGGACCTCAGTTCCATAACCTGAAGAATGGTTTTGGGCTCCCCCTGTCTCTGTAGCAAGTAGATGCCCTTGGGTTGCACTTGCTTGTGACTGACTAATAGAGATGTTTCTGGTGTCCACTCGAGCAAATAGATGAACAATGGGAAGACAGTGATACAGACAGTAATACTACACTAAGAGACTTAACTTTTCTTTCACTATTTCCCACAAATATAGAATTATGCCACTTGGAGCTAGAATGAAGAGGGGAAACTTTTTTTTAAAGGAAAGTAAATTTTAAAAGAGACAGGGACAGATAAATCACACTTCTTAGAACTCCACCAGTCTCCTTTACATTCTAGAATTTTAATTTACTTGAACATACACATGATTCTCACTGGGTGTGATGTGATGGCAGGAATGATCCACTGTGCTCACCAATATGCTGTGTGCAGCAGACACCAGGCTCTCACATCTATTGCGGGAGATGACTAGTCTTAGACTGCTGCCCACATTAAAAAGTATCCCACACAAACATCAGCCTACCTTAGTCACACAGCAAGAAGCCCGAAGGCTTCCTAAAAACAATGCAGAAACTCCATGCCCAGGAGTCAAGCCATTTTATTTCTGCTCCTTCCTCAGCCACACCCAACAGGAGCAAAATATTGAAAAAAAAAAGAAAGAAAGCCCACATCTGGTAACTTATTAGATAAATATTTTGTTTTAATTTTGTAAAACTAATATCAGGTCCATTTTTCCCTTGAAATATTTATTTGTCAGGTAGACAGGAACTTTTTGATAAGCTTCAAGTTCTATATTACTCAAGTCACAGGAAGAGATAATTAGCATATTCTTTTGTTAGCTGATGCTTTTAATTCTACATATATGCATATAAATTAAAATGTGTTCAATTTTTAGAGTTTTACATATACACTTATGAAATTATTGCAGTGATTTAATAATTTTAATTTCCAGTCTCATATATTAAAAATATTTTAAATAAATAATCTATCTACTGTGCTCTTTGTAGTGACATTGTTTCTTTCTATAGCTTGCTGATTATAAATAGTACTGTACTGAATAAAGGTGACATGTTTGAAAACAAGTATTTTATATAATTTCATTTTAATTATGTCCAATTATATTTTAACAGATAAAAGCAAAAAAGACCATTAAAATAGTTTTGAAAGATAGTATTGATTTAAATGGTGTTATTATGGAGTAATATTTCTATTCAGTAACACATTTAATCACTTATTCAACTATTCTCTGAGAGAATCATTAAAATTTCACTATAAAAATGATTCTATATCCTAAGAACAAACATTTGAATAAGACAGAGTATGTGCTTTAAGCTTAAAGTAATCTCATAGAAAAGAAAACCATCATCCATTATAACATATATAGAAAAATTAGGATCAAAAATTATTATTGCAACACCTTGCTGATTTTAAAAGTCTCAACATTGATGCTGTACTATAAGAAGTTGAAGAAGTTATGTTTTCATTTCTTAATACCAGGTGTATTGTTGATAAACTTGGAAACGATTGAAAGGAATTTGGACATAGATTAATGTCTACATCTTTAGTGTTGCTCCTCAGAGACTTTTAAAATTTCTATGGTTATTGTACAGCTAGCACCAATATCTCAGGAAGTTGAAAATCAATTTTTTTAACTTTAAAGTACAATTGCATGGTAGGAATAACCCCCCTTGGGGTATATAAAGTGCCTGTTAGTTTGATTCATAAGAATATTCCTCTCATGATGTAACTGTTAATATTGTTCTTCTCTTCATCCAATAACATACTTCAACCAAGTTCCTCTTTATGAGTAGAAGTACTTTAAAAAGCTTCAGTCCGTGTGTTTTCAAGGAAACACATTATTTATTCTACATATTTATGGGATATTGTTTATGAATTTATAAAACTTCATAGGATCAATTTCTACCATTTCCTCTTATCATTTTGTGCTAGAAAATTATTCTAGTTTACTGCAAAAATGTACTTGTATCATCAATTAAGTGCAAGAATTGGGATCAATATTATTACGAATATTTTGGGAACTATTTTACTATTTCCCCTTTCACCCTTCAGCAATAATATGGTGAAGAACAATATAACACTGAAATTAATTAAACAATAACTTGATGTTATATTCAAGCCAATTACCTAGCTTTTTATACTATATGCATTATTTAGTTTAATCACCAATATACCTATGTTAATTAAAATAATAATATGATAGCTATATTTTACTGCAATAAAATTAGATTGTGCTGGTAATAATACATTGAAATAATACATAAATAGAATAATATCATAACCAATAATTAAGTTTTGTGTATGAATTTGACTTGACACATCAACATAAGTTGATTGTGAAATCATAAAATGGTTGAGACAAGACTGGAAAATATCAAATCATCTTAGATGCCTGTGATATCATTGAAGAATGTTGACAATGACTTGTAGCTAGAGAAAAGTATATGATTATCTTGTGAACATTACAAATAACTGAATGCTGGTGGATAATATTTTTTACTTGTTTGTCCAGCTAATATGATAATACACATTTAAAACTAAGTTGAAAGTATTACAGTTTCAAATGTGATCTTCAGGGAATATTGATGACTCAAAAGTTGAATTTAGAAAATACAATTCCTTTATCGACCCCAGGCTTTTACTTTTTAAACAATCCTAGAATGAAAAATATTTCTAGGGTTAAAATAAATTAAAAATAAAGTTCAATGTTTCAAATTATTGTATAACTTAAATTTTTGTATGGTAAATTTGCTAAAGTTCATGAAGCAACTTCTGAAAGTATTAAACATTCTGTTTTGCACTAAACGTATAACCAACATTTACAGATATTTATATACCTTCAAAAAGCAATGGCGTGGCTATTAAGTTATCTGCTAATACCGATTAAGTCAAAATAAATACATAATCCGTTAAGCAAATTTATTGTTAAAAACTAATTCCACCTTGAAATAAATGAGTCAAATGAAAACAAGGTAATAGAATAGTTTGGTCTTTGGCATGTTATGTAAAAAGAAGCAGATTGAGAAAGATATTAAGCTTCACACATGACATATTTTTGTGGAAGAGATTCAGCTCATATGACAGAAATTTCTAGACAATAGGCCAGAAGTTACAACTATGGGAAAATATAGACTAAACTTAAAAATTACATAACTCCATCACTGATGGTGACGACAGAATTGTTGCCATATTGTTATGGGCAGCTGTTCTTTTTCATATTTTTATGTACCTCTCATTTTTACATATTTTCAGATGTAAAAGACTATCTGTTACTCTGTCCTTATTTAAGTATTGTATGTTTGTTGCATTCTAAATCAATAACACCACATTTTAAATGCTAAGTCTACACACATACAATTTAAAAGCTTCAAATTTGGACTCAGTCTAGTCTATGATAGATGAAAAATTCAGGAGTGTTGGCTTGTCTCTAAATTTTTTAAATAGGTAAACATCAGTCAATCAATCACAAGGAAATTACTATAGATTGTGTCTGCTTGTCTTAATATGTCAATATGTTAGAAATACCTGGGGACACTAACCTGGACCCTGGTGAATTTTCAACATACGTACCACCTCCCAGAAACAATAGTATGATCAGAATGACCTTTCATATACTTATTATGATTTTAATATACCTCCTAGCAATAATCATAGTCAACTCTAAAATTTTTATAACAGAATATTTAGAAATTACATAGGCTATATAACGACCACTTGGCAAGACTGCGAGGAGAGAAAGTACACAGCTCTGATGTTCTGATTTTATTGACACCAAGAGTTATTCCAAGGGTTCAAGCTTCTGTGTGAATTTAAAACAAGAGTGTAGCAATTTAATGCATGGCAAGAGGAGAAAAAAATCAGCTACCCTACATAGCCAGTTATCTAAAATAAATACAAAATTCAGAGAAAATGGGGTCTTACTAGAAAGAGAAGACTGGCTCACTCTTCTCGTGTGCCTCACAATGTGTTTTTTTGGGAGCAAACACGTTTTGAAGCAGATACCTTAAGAGGAACTAAATCAAGTCATGCTTATATGACTATTGCTATCAATCCTGTTTCATGTGTAGTCAATTTTCAATTTTTTTTTCCAGAACATGGGACTATGTAATATAAGACAATTCTAATCAGTGATTGGATTAGTTTTGCAAGCATAGACTACTTTACTCTTCTTAATTTTATACTAATGTCATCTGAAGAACTAACCTGCTTTTTGACAAGACATGTATCATAATAGTAAATAATATAACAAATATAATGTGAACTATTAGAAATGAGAGAAGCTATAAATTACACAGCCACCAGGTGACCTTATATATGATATATCATACAATCAAGATCATTAAAGTGCATTTATAAATCATGTAGCTGATATAATAATGTTAGTTACATAATGAAGTTAAATAAACTTTATCTGATATAATCCAAACTTAAAAGTCATACAAACAATGCAAATTTATAGACTATAATTTTAAGTCTTATGTTTCATGTTATTTTTGCTTCAACTCAAAGGTAATGTAAGTAAACATAATTAGAATGTATATTTTATATTGATAACAAAGCTACAGTAATATATCACCTGGTGTGAAAATTATTTATCAGATATTTATTGGAATATTAATATTAAAATACACAGAATGATAAAATATATTTAGTAACATTTTGTTACTAAAGTGTTTGTTTAGAAATTCATATTCAAAGACAGATGGATTCATATGATTATGGTAGTTTTATATTAAAAGAGTTGAAAATTGAAGAATGATGCTATGGTTTGGACAAATAGGAATACACTAAACATTATAAAGTATTTTCCAAAGGTTTCAAGTTGAGTTCATTGATCTCTTCTAAATACAAGTACAGGTGTAAGTATAGAAATTTGAACTATATGTACAATTCTTTAAGTCAGTTAAGGAACTTGTTGATGAAATTCATTTATTTAATTTTAAAACTAACAATTTTATTTGTACATGGAAAGGATCCATCCTGGGTAGTAAATGTACAAAGGGAATCACATTTCCTGTATAGCCTACAACTGGATAGTAGACTAGAAAATATATTTACAGATGCCTTGCTCAAATAAAATGTTTCTTTGAAATTATTTATTTTTTAATTAAAGATAAAGAATATTAAAGAAATGTTTTAGCCAGAGTAAAGGGCATAGATAAAGTGAAAAATTGAAGCAGTGTAGTAACAACAATCTAAGATTGGTAATGAACTATAACTTTAAATATTAACACAGTTAATTATTATTTACTTTCAAAGAAAACATATCCCTAAAATGATCTGAAGACTTTGGGAAATACTTATTTTAAACTTTAGGTCACTTGTCACTTGTCTAAAGGATGACAAAAACTTTTACTAATATATGAGCTTACTTTTTATTTTCTTTCATTATTTTTCTAATTGTTGGGTTATATTTCTTTTTTAATAACATCTTCTAATACTGTTTGGATAGCTGTTCTGTACTCTTTTAATTAGTTTTAAATTTTATTGAAGAGAATAAATTTCTTGTTGGAGGTTATAAAGAGGATAAACTTTAGAAGGTACCATGGCTTTTATGAATATAATATAGTTAAAATCACTTCACTTGTATCACTTGTCTTCCCGTCGTTCATCGATTTGCTCGAGCTGGTGCCAGTAATGTCTCCATTCCTTTTGAATGAGGTTCATTATTGTTACTGATTTTGACATATCGAATACACCACAGGTAGCTTGCCTGACTCTGCCATGGCTCTGGGTTCATCCCAGGAATCCAGTCTTTTCTCTGTCAGATCATCAACCATCCAAGGCCCACGGTGCAGAGCCCTGGGTGTAGAGCCCTGGGTATCCTCTGTCTGCCACCTGTTGATGCAGCCAGGCACTGCTGATGTAGCCGGACTAAAGTCTTAGTAATCTCAAAAGAAGTCACATATCTGGTGACTTCTTAGTAATCTCAAAAGAAGTCACTTTTAAAAAGTACTCAAAATTTGAGAGCTCAATGTCTAGTTTTCGGAGGAATGCCCACATTGTTTTCCAAAAGGGCTGGACCAGTCGGCACTCCCACCAACAGTGGATCAGAGTCCCTTTTTCCCCACATCCACGCCAGCACTGGTTGTTCTTGCTGTTTTGGATGTGTGCCAGTCTCTGTGGTGTGAAATGGTACCTCATTGTTGTTTTGATTTGCATCTCCCTGATGATTAAAGATGAAGAGCACTTTTTCTTTTTTTTTTTTTTTTTTGCTTTTTCTTTGGGTCACACCGGCGATGCTCTAGGGGTTTCTCCTGGCTCTGCACTCAGGAATTACTCCCTGGCCATGCTCAGGGGACCATATGGGATGCCGGAATCGAACCCAGGCCGGCATGGGCCGGCCATATGCAAGGCAAACGCTCTACCCGCTCGGCTATCGCTCTGGCCCCAAGAAGAGCAGTTTTTCATATGCCTTTTGGCCATCTCGAATTTCTTTCTTTGGAAGCTTCTGTTCATTTCTTCTCCCCATTTTTTGATGGGGTTGGCTTTTTTTTCTTGTGAAGGGCTACCAGTGCCTGATATATCCTGGATATTAACCCCCTTGTCAGATGGGTATTGGGTGAATATCCTTTCCCACTCTGTGGATTGTCTTTGTATCTTGGTCACCATTTCTTTTGAGGTGCAGAAGCTTTTCAATTTTATATAATCCCATTTGTTTATCTTTGCTTCCATTTGCTTGGTCAGTGGTGTGTCATCTTTAAAGATACTTTTGTTTCGATATCGTGAGAGCGCTTCTCCTATGTTTTCTTTGATGTACCTTTATAGATTCATGTCTGATGTTGAGATCTATAATCCATTTTGATCTGACTTTTGTGCATGGAGTTAAAAGAGGTCTAAGTTCATTTTTTTACACGAGCTGCCCAGTTTTCCAGCACCATTTGTTGAAGAGGCTCCTCTTTCCACTTAATATTTTTTGCTCCTTTATCGAAGATTAAGTGGTTGTATATTTGAGAGTGTGTTTCAGGATATTCAGTTCTATTCCATAGGTCTATGGGTCTGTCTCTATACCAATACCACACTGTCTTAATTACAACTCCAGCAATAGCACTCCTGGGAATATTCCCAGAGACCGAAAAACACATAGTAGAAACACTATCTGTACTTCTTTTATTCATCTCGCGCTATTCACTATAGCTAGAATCTGGAAACAACCTAAAATGCCCGAGAACAGAGGACTGGCTAAAGAAACTGTGGTTCATCTACACTATGGAATACTATGCAGCTGTCAGAAAAGATGAAATTATGAAATTTACCTGAAAATGAATGGACATGGAGACTAACATGCTGGAGTGAAATTAGTCAGAACGGAAAAGGACAGATATAGAATGACGACATTCATTAATAGGATATAAATAGATACCAGTGTTTTACTAAATGTGTGAAATGGTAATGGCAGATTAAAACTCACCATTGAATATACACAAAGAGACTTAAGTTCTAAACTGTAAATATCTGCAGGGCTAGCCACAATGTATAAAACAAGAGGGAGAGAGATGCAGAGACAGAGAGACAGACAGAGAGAGAAAGAAAAACGGGCTATCTGCTGTTGAGGAACCCTGGGGTGGGAAGCGAGAGGGGTGGGATATATTGGGTGTGGTGGAAATGGGGCACTGGTGGAGGGATGGATGCTGGAATACTGTATTACCAAGAACCAATTGTGAACACCTTTTGTAATTGTATGTCCTCATGGTGGTCTAATAATTTTTTTTAAAAAGCACTCAAAATTTATTATATCTAATATTCTAATCCAATGTTTTGGCTTCTTACATGAAAGAATACAGCAGTAAAATAAATGAATAGACAACACTCTTGGTCATAGCCTGAAAGAAAATCCATTTAGAAATAAATTGCTATTAATTCACTATCCTAAAATGGTAAGTTAAATAATTATTTATTTAGTGCACAATAGGAGAGATTACCTTGATCTTGCCCATTGTAAAAATTATCTTTACTATTTTGCAGATACTACACTTGATCTTAGCTGAAGGTTGAGAAGTGATAGTTGTATTTTGTAGATAAGTACCTATTTATGAACTTAAAAGATACTTGAATATTTTCATTGGTACTTCTTCATAAGAATTTTATTGGAGTACTGTTAGATATAGTATTACAAGGTTGTTAATGATTGGGTTTAATTTTATAATGTTGGGAATCACTCGTCCCTCCAGCATTGTCACAGGTCCAGAAAAGAAATGTCCTGAGTTCACTCCTCAACTCCTCCTGCCTGGATGGCAGGCAACCATCTTTTCCCTTTTATCTCTCTCTCTCTTTTTCTCTCTCTCTCTCTCTCACATTGTTCTCTATTTGGAAACCCCATATCTTTGTTTATCTTTGTAATTTTTCTGATAAAAGTTTGGTGTTCCATCTTTTCCTCTCATTTGTTGATGGTGCTTGGCTTTTCTGCCAATGTTTTATAGATCTCTAATATTTAACCTTAATTAAATGAACTGTGTAGGGACATATTTTCCAAGTCTGTGGAATGTTTTCATTATAGCTGTCATGTCTTTTGTGCACCAGATTTATATAATCTCATTTAATTTTTTAACATGCTATAGTTCTCTCCCCTTTTTATTGGACCACCATGAAAGCGTAGTTAAGCGTTTATCATGACTGAGTTTCAGTCATGCAATGTTCCTATACCAATCCTTTCACCCAGTGGACATTTCTTACCACCAAAGTCTCCCTATACCTCATGCCGTGGCCCCTAGTCTGCCTTCAAAGCAGACGATGAATACCACCACCACCTTTTTCTTCTTTCATCTTCTTCTTTCTGCATCATCATCGCTCATCATCTATCATCATCATCATCATCATCATCTTCTTCTTCTTCTTCTTCTTCTTCTTCTTCTTCTCCTCCTCCTCCCTCCCCTCTTCCTTGTCCTCCTCCTTTCCTTCTTCCTCATCCTCCTCCTTTTCCTCTTCCTCGCTCTTCCTCCTTCTCCTCCCTCCTCTTTCTGCTCCTTCTACTTACTCCCCCTCCTCCTATTTCTCCTGCCCTCCTCCTCCCTCCTTTATTTATCTCCTATTTCTCTCCTCCTCCTCTAACTCTTCTCCTCCTCCTTCTTCTTCCATTTTAAGTTTATTAATGACTCTTTTCTGAGGGATCCACCTTGTGCAGCTCAGGGTCTATGTCTAATGCCAATATATCAGACCAGTGTTTGTCCATAGAAATTGTCTCTCAGGCCTCAGACTATTTTGTGTGTATGAGGGAAATGGACCACCTACTCATAGAATAGCATTCATTGACAATAAGAAAAATATTTTTCTTTATTTCTTATACATCAGACAGCCTTGTGATTAATATCATTTGCTGATAATAACTTCTTCAAGACAATATTTTATCCCACTTAGGAAAATTTTCCTTAGGACCTTGTGTTATCCTTCATATTTATCATCTTCTTAAACAATTTGATCATTATACTGTTTCATTTTATTTTAGTCAAAAATTAGATCTATGAAGTTCTAGCAAACACTTTTTTGTCCAATATATATTATATCACTCTGATCACTTGATCACTTGAATCCCGTTATACATTGATTGCTCGGCGAGAAGCCAGTAACATTTCCATTGGACCTATCATGTGCCAATGTGGCCCAACGGCATCTGGTTGATTCAGAATATGAAAGAGCCTCAAACCATTCCTTCCAGGGTCTTGACAAGGAAGTCTAATCATCTTGTAGGTGGGCAGCCACGTGATATTTTGACATCCATGGGATCCATCAATAATGGCTCTAGTCAGTGGTTGTCTCCAAATGCATTATTATATAAAACCAAGTATTTTGATTTTTGTCTTTTATATATTTCTTTCTGCCTTTACCTGTCCGAATGCAAGATGCCCTCCCAATGGAAAACCAGCAGGACAGTTTCTACTGATGAAGAAGGGAGACATTCACGACGCCGGCAGCATAAGCCCCTCTGCCTGTTGTCCGTCATCTACGAGAGCTGTTTAAACGAGTCATCCTGAACGAGATTAGCAGAACACTAGATGAAGGACAACCATGCGAGCAAGCAGGCTTCCGAATAGGATTGGCACAGTCGACCATATCCACACGGTAACCAAGCTCTCGTGAGGTTTGTAGGAGTACAATATGCCGCTCTGTCTCATGTTCATTGATTTACAGAAAGTATTTGATTCTGTAGGCTGAAGCAGTCATGAAGCTATTTACCAAACAGAATGTTCAAACCCAATACATCAAGATCTTACATTGAGCTCTATTGCGGTTCACCACCAGGATCTCACCATTCTTCAACAAAGTGATCATTAATGTGAAAAGAGGGTTAAACAGGGTGATACCATTTTACCAAAACTCTACAGTGCCACCCTCGAGAACATCATAGACTTAATTAGAATGGGAAGGAATGAGAGTAGAAGATAGATGGTTAAACCCCAACTCCGCCACCTCCGCTTCGCTGATGACATCGTTCTAATAACACCAAACATTAATGGCTTAGCACAAATGTTAGCTGACTTTGACCGAGAATGTGGAAAGATAGGTCTACAGCTGAATCTAAAGAAAACAATGTTCATGAAGAATGAACTAGTTCCTGAGGCCCCATTCACTCTCAATGGAGCAAACATCTCTGAATGCAGCAGTTATGTAACTAGAGTGAGAGATCAACATGACAAATGGCGTCAAAACCTGAGCTGCCTGAGCAGGGAGAGGAAGAGGCGTCATGGAATGCCTTCAAAAGGCATCATAAAAATAGCTAAAAAGGACCAAGCACCCTCTTTGACTCTACATTTTCCTGCATTAACATGCCTCAGGACCTGGGCCCTATGAAAGCAGGATGAGAATGTTATTGGTCTCCCAGAGGAGCAATCA